>QVOB01027721.1:0-28116 GCA_014839585.1 Pseudomyrmex concolor | reverse complement strand
TTTTTTGTTTTTTTTTTTTTTTTTTTTTTTAAACCTACCTATCTTTTCCGCACTCTTTTTATCTTCTTCGACCTTTTCTTTTCGCGACGTTTCCCCTTATCTTATAGTCTCGCGTCTTTTTCTCTTATGCTCACAGAACGATCTGTGTTTCCCTCCGACTCTTGCCAGTCCTCATCGAAGTTCCCCCAACGATATCGCACTTCGTTGCTCTTCATACAACAATGTTGCTCTCCATTTCCCTTCCTATACAGCACATTCTGTGTTTCCCGTTTTTCTCTACTGTAGTATCGTTCTGCGTTTTTATCGCGCTTACGTCGCTCTCCGCTTTCGTCTTTCCGTCTCTCTTTTCTCCTGTGTTGTTTCACCCTCGCGGGGCGAGAATATGCAATCGCGCGTTCTTATCAGTCTTTACCGATGTCTGCCGACGCCGTCTTTGCCGCACTAACGTTCCAGCTTCTTCTTCGAACCCGACGAAGATGGAAGGATGAACTTCATCTTCTTTCCGCTCGTTTCGATATCGCGTTCTTTGTCGCTCTCTTTTATCGTACGATGCAGTTTGTACTCTTTTTCGGCTCTTCTTACTTGCTCCGACCGCCTCTCTCCATCGGATGAAACGTATCAAGCGCCCATCTCTTGCCGTCTCCTTTCTCTCTCTCTCTCTCTCTCTCTCTCTCTCTCTTCCATTCCATTCTTTCTTTTCTTCTCTAACGTCAAGCACTTGACGCTATCGCAGTCGCTCCCGTTATGAACACGTAATATTATCGACTCTTTCGCACTGCCGTCACGATGAATATCAGTTCTCTCTTTTCGTCCTCGTGTTTCTCTCTTTCCTTCTAACCAGAAGCAGCGACGGTGTGTCGCGCTTGCTCCCATTACCAGGCGCATATGCTATCGATTCTCCTGCTCGCACCACTCCTGCTGCTGCTCTCTCTTTCTCGCTCTCTCTCTCTCTCTCTCTCTTTCTACCGATGCGAAATACGGGAGATGGAAACGCGGAGATGGAAAAGCACAATTACAGACGCGACAGCGACGACTACTCGACCGCGAGCGGTAGTTTCGCTTCACGCACGCACGCACGCATCACGCACATACCATATGTATGTACGTGTGTATATACACGCGCCAACGCAATTCGAATATAGACGACACACG
Source organism: Pseudomyrmex concolor (assembly GCA_014839585.1). Lineage (NCBI taxonomy): Eukaryota > Metazoa > Arthropoda > Insecta > Hymenoptera > Formicidae > Pseudomyrmex > Pseudomyrmex concolor. Next base: position 26,964 of record QVOB01027721.1, on the reverse strand, counting down.
CGCATCGTCGTTGCGGCTTGGGCTACGGCCCGCGACGACCGCGTGCACACTAATTGTGCGGCGAAAGCCGAGCCGGGTTACATTGTCTCTCTCTGTATTATGCATACGCGATATTGCCGGGATCCGCACGAGCAGCCGGAGGGCGTGCGCGCGTGTATATGCACTGTGTATGCGCCAATACACCGATTCGATATGTATCCCATGTGCGCTGCGTGTGCGGCTCATATCGATTGCATATGCCGCAGAGAAAAGCGCAGTCAGCCCGGCTCGCTTGATGCACGATCGCGCTTGTTTGAAAGCTTATGTGGACAGGAAAGCGCAATTTGATTCTGCCGCGTCGCAGCTGTCTTTCCAATTTTATCAACAACAACAACAACAACAACAATAATTCTCTCTTTTTTTTCGATCCCGCAACTGCTATATTTCGCTCACATTCAACCGTAAGAGTATAGGTTTTCGATAGATAACAATTGAATATACAAAATGCACGCCGTATAGTTTTTTGTTAGGTTGTACAGTCTCTTTACCACGTCGTTGTGTTATATTGTGCTCGCGAGTTTTTTTTTCTGCGCTGTTCTAATCGACGCAGATAAAATCGGCGCAACCGAGTCGGCCGCATTATTACACACGGCTCGCAAAGCTGATCAACAACTCGTCGTACGCTTATTCGGATGCGTCTTAATTTCACTTTGCGTATGCACGACGTCGTAAAGTATCCCGCGTGACGGAGAGAAGCAGCGAAATTATCAACCGGCCGCGAGACCAGGTATTTAAAGCGCCTGTATCGGATAACACGCGCACATATATTACGCGTACAAAGTGTATTCGCCGCTGTCGCTCGAAACGGCAAAGTTCGCGGTCACGCCTACGTGCTCTTTTCCTCGGAGACGCGGAAACAAACGCCGTGGTTCTTCGATAATTGATTCCGCAAACCTCGCGCGAAATCTACATCTCATTTTCGCTCTATCGGTTCGATGAAGTTGCACGAGATATCGGAGAAACGCCTTGTTCCACCGTTTCTGTTTCTGTTTATTGCCGGATTATTGAATCGGTGGGATATTGTCATATATAAACTGTCTCTTGAGTAAAGGCTTGATCGTAAGTGTGTTTCAACGCGTGTTGGAAGTCTAACAACAAACAAAAGAAAATTACGCACAAATTTGGCACGATTGCGCGATCGTCATTGCAACTGTAATAAATGAATATTTATAGATGAAATAATTGATTATATGTATAGTCACAAATGTGTGTGTATGTACGAAAGAGAAATATAAAACGGGATGTGTGAAATAATATATGTAAAATATAATATGAAAAATATGATGTGTAATATTGTCGTGAAACGAAAATCGAATTTATAAATGTGGGACACGACCGTAGGGGGCCTTTTAGTAGTAAACTAAATGTACGATTTTGCTGGCTGTAACCTATTATCGTGCATTCAACGTTCCATTCTTCCGTTCGCGCGTATCCATGCGTGACAAAGAGATTAATTGATTTTCGTTTATAAAAGGGTAAAAGCCCGTTACAGTTGACCTGAGCGAAATTGCTGGGAAGATCTAGATGTCGGATAATAGGTTTTATTATGTTTTCAAAAACTGCGATTTAATAACATTAAGTCTCTATATTTGAAACACATTTTTCGGTTATCGTATCGAGATTTATTCGAGTTTTATTTACACGTTGAAGTCAATTACAAAACTCAAAAGTAATCAAATTGTTTGTTTGTGTGTGTGTGTTGCGTTGTATAAAAACCAATACTAAAGATGAGATACCGACTGTTAAAAGATTACGGTGGACTTTTGTGATCGATAGAGAGATTTTAGTCGCAATATAATCTAATATCGCGTTTTATGACGCTTATCGGCGCGTTACAAAGGGTTTAATTGATTCCCTCTGTAAAAACCTAAAAGCCCGACGCGCAATTGACGCAGTCGAAAATAATTGGTCAAAAACTTTCAACGTTCCTCTCTCGACTATATTTACAGATCGGGGAATCGTTACTATTTTCCAGAGCGACCAAGCGCTTGGGCATGATTGGATGGGGCAGCGTTTGCAGCTCTTTGTATGTAGAAAGAGATTTAGAGGGAAAAAATCTACAATCGCGACGGTTTTATCGTTTTATCATACATTGAACTTTCCCCACATTAACTTTAATAAAAAAAGAAAAATCTATTATCTTTATTATACGATAGAACAATCATATATTGTATTATGAAACTATATAAGTGAGATAACACAGAGCGTTTAGAATGTTTAGAGTTTTTATTCGAAAGTAAATTCATCGATATTTTATGTTTCTATGCAGCATCGTGTGTGTCGCAAAACCACTTTCTCGTTTTTCTGCTACGTATCGGAAAGATCAATCCTTCGGGATCGCCGAGACGATATCCTGATATTTAAGCATTCTCACGTAGAGGTGTTCATTCGCGCACACGCTTCGCGTATCAGAAGAAACAGAGGTAAGGTATTCTGTGTGCAACGCGCGCGCTGGCGAGCGAAGCAGGCAGGTAGGCAAGCTAAGGCAGCTTGTCGTCGTATTATTGTTCGCCGGCGGGCCGATAGACCTCCGGCACTCGGCAGTCAAGTCAGGCAGTCACCTGCCTATTAGAGAACCGAGGAGATTCCTGAGTGCCTTGTAGTACGCGCTCCTTACGACGCTCCCTTTCCCGCTCTCTCGCCCATCCCCTTTCTGTGCTTTCTCTCCGCGCTCGCTGCTATCACTCCGACGTCCGCTGGGAGTACCAGCCCCCGACATCGTCGTGTCGCGTCGCGCAGCGTCGCTGTTTCACACGCCGTACGGGCTTTGTAGCCGGCGAGCTGTCACGTGTACTTTACGCCTGATCCCACGTGCGTATACATACGTGCGCGCACTCGACACTATCGTCGAGTATGCCGCACGTACGTACCGCACATGTATGTAACCGTACGCGCATTCGCTCGCACACCCACGAATTCACGAGTTCTCTCCCGTAAAGCGGCGCGGTTGCGCGGGATGAGACGTCGCTCGCTGTCAAAGGCGTTTTCTCGCGCTTTATTTACGGGACAGGAACTCGTTACGTCCGCGGCGAAACGCACACGCACGCTTCGTACCATATTTCGAATCGGAGCGCGTTAAAAAAAAAGAGAAAAAAAAGGAAAAAAAAACTGTCGTTCTTTCCGTTGCTTTTTCAGTCGCGTGTACTTCGCGCGCTGAAAGGGAGAGATGATCCCAAGTTAGATCCGTTTTAATTATAATAACAAGTCTTTTTTATGTCGGTTCTTTTACGGAGACATTCCGCGTATTTATGTGCTCCACACCGTAAAGAGAAAGAGGAAAATAATGCGGTATAATACAGTTGCTTTATATTGCAGTACATTATCCACATAACAATCCAGTTTGGTTAACAGCGCGCGCTCGGCAAATAGCAACTCGCGAGTCTACGATTTTATGCATGCAAATCGGATTATAAATAGATTCATGGATTTCGATGCAAATGGAACCTATTACATACTCGTGGTCATTATCGCGCTGCATAACGCGATGTGTGTATGTGTGTGTCATTGTTTCCTTTCTCTATATCATCGCGGATATTGCGTTTATATATGAGTAATACGGACGTCGAATGACATAGATTTGCTCGTGTCTAGAACACACAGTTGGCACATCGCCAGTGAAGCAAGATGCGTTTACTGCAGAAGAGTTTATACGTATCTGTGGCTTTCTCTCGCATATTTCTGCAGTTACTTGCTATTTCAAAATTCTGCTGGAAATGAAAGATAATTACTTGAAATAACGAGCGGGAACTTTTCAACATTATTCAACACTATTTTATGTAATTTTATAATTTTGGTTATGTTTTATGAAAATAATTATTTTTTTCACAGATAAATTTTTCGAGTATATTTATTATTTTCTTTCTTTCTCTTTTCTCTTTCTTTTCCAAAACATATTTTTTTTATCTTGTTTTCAAAATTTACATCATACTTACAATTTAAATTTTTAATAATGTATTTCTTTGTAGTTTTATTTTATAGACACACATTGTTCTTTCGTCTAAAGATCATATTGCAGAGAGACGTCGAAGTCTCTTAAATCGTCCCTGAATGAGAAACCAAAGTTGTCGCTCGTCCTTGCGGTTGATCGCGCGCACCGATTATGGTTACATTCAATCGTGTATGTGTGTGTGTATGCATAACGTACATACAGTTCACTCAGCGCGAAATCGGGTACGTGGCCACAAAATGCAATCAGTGTCGCTTACGATGTCGCGTACACGTTCATTAATGCACGTGCGTTCACAGTATTCAGTATCTCTCTCTCTCTCTCTTTCTCTCTCTTTTCTGTCATAATTATAAATAATATTATCCTCACTCGCGTTTTGCATCGTAAAGCGATATGCAATTAACATAACGCGATCTGGCATGCGTTTTATAATGAATTTTTCGATTGTTTGTGCGTTCACTTTATTAATATATTTGCCATTATAATAAATGTGAACGCTGATGAATCGACCGTGAGCGTTACATACCGCATATAGACTGATATTGATTTGATTAATTAGCGTTGCGCAAGAAATTCGTATCCGTTGTTTTTTTGTTCAGGATTCAACGCGATATTAAATAAACCCTTGCTAGCTTTTGACGTGATAACTACATTTTATCGGCAACTTTATTTTACGACATTAAGCTCCGCATTTTACACCGCGATGCTATATTATCAGCATATTCTCACGGTGTTCGATCGTGAATAACTAAAAACGTCGATGGTCAACGAAGTTTTAGCATTCGGGAATAGAGTGGAAAGGGATAAGAATAGAGATATGTGAAGACCACCGTAAAAGAATTTACATTTCACGGCGGACGAATAGTAATTTTGCGGGTACGTCAGACGGCGGCCGCGTGAGTGGAAACGCGCGTCGAGCGAAATTGAAATGATAAAAATTGCGGCGTTTACGCGACGCAATACCGTGGAGGATTTATCACGACGTTAAAGCGGCGGCATCGATTTTTCCGTATAACACGCCGTGTGCATGAGAGTTTTTCGATGGCGCGCGCTTTAACGAGCGTGTTTTCGCCCATATATCCGTCGTGAAACGTTACAGCCCGGGTTTTATGGCAAAGCAACACGGTGGTTTTCAAAATGGCCGGGTTCACTCGTGTCACCGGTGTCACTGTGCGCGGTGGACACTCTCTCCCCCTTCCCTTTTCCGGCCGCTGATCGATAACGCGTGTGACAGCGTCGCGTCGCCGCTCTCTTTCTCTCCCTTTCTTTTTATCATACTATGCGTCTCTCTTTCTTCTCTGTCTCTTTCCCTCTTTTTGAACCTTTCCACTAGGGATTAGAGTAAATGGATTCGAAATTAGAGCGCGGGCGCGCGATATCGCGTTTTACCGCGCGATTAATTCGATCGCGGTCGTCCGTGCGGGCAAATCGATTCCTCGATCTTTTCCGGATTAATTAATTGAGCAGCTTTTCAGGCAGAATGTTCTTCTCGAATGTTTATGTTTATTAACATTTGAACGACTGTGCAATATCGTAAAACGTAATCGCCAGGAAAAATGTTGAACCGAGTTGAATGACAACATCAGAAGTGATGATGAATTCTATTGTCATATACATACATGCGCGACAAGGTAATTTGATAAAACTTTATTGGTTTAATTATACGCGAGAACTGTTCAAGTGTGTGCATAAATTTTTGTTATGCGTTAATTATATTTTTAATTGCGTTTCTACAACATTGAAAACCTTGAAACTGATATTTTTTCGTTATATTTAAAATCGAAGATAAATTAAAATCGAAGATAGACTTTGATAGGAAAAATATTCAATATCGGTGGTGTCATATCAATACTATCGAAATACATATCAGTAATGTGATCTCTCTCTGCGTGACTGATCGAATATAATATTTGACGGTTGGAATCAGTCTCAGTAAATATTTGTGCAACAGTTTTGTGAGCTTAAATACGATTCATTAGGAGAGTTTGTATAACACGAGCTGATCCCAGCTGTTCAAATATCAGCACGATAAGAGATCTGCAATTATCAATGCATACAGAATCAAACGTGTGTGACTGCGTAGACGTAAACTAACGTTATTTGAGTTGCAATGTGTACTTTCGATAAATTATAATGCAATACACAAAATCAATCAAATAGGTATTATAGACACAGATATTCATCAGAATTCGATTTCTCTTCGATGCGCATACTTTTTTTTATTTTTCTGCTTATGTATCTTATGCAATCAATATTGAAGTGTTTGTTGTATTGAAATATTTGTCCTTTTTTATCAGAAAAATACTTTAATATCTTTAAACAAGATTACAAAATTAAATAATAAATAATATTTTACATATCTATACGATAAAAAACAATATGCTTTATATTCAACTAAATTAGTCTTTAAGATTGTTTTGTTTTTTCCACTGTATAATACTTTCTTAAAATAGTCGAACATAAAACAAATGCAAAATGTTTCTTGACGTGCTAAATTAATTTCGATGAGAAATTTGAATTTCCCAGTTTACTCGCAGCTTCTCGTTTAAATTGTAAGAAGTTAATTCAGGCGAGTCGCGCTAACGAGGACGTCCGACGCATCGAAGTCACGGTTAATTGAGTTCAAGTGACTTCCGCGCGTGTGCTATCAGATATACCACGTTCATTGTTCCAAAAAAAACATGGTCGCTTCTGTAATCAAAATTTAACGGACAAGTTTTTTAAATTTCTAGAGAACTGCGATGAAATTTTAAACACATATACATTTCTATATTTCGTAAAATCTTATACGTGTGGTCAGTGTGATATATACTAATATTTTATAATTATACGTACGATACAATTAGGCAATAATCAAATTTATTTTTAATATTATCTGGCTTTCTTCGAAAATCTTTTTGTCAGGTAATTTTAACAAAATTTAATTTACTCGAAGTAAGAGAGAAAGGAGAGATAATTTATAAAAACATTAATCTTAGCCCGACAAAATAAAGAAGTTCATTTTCTGCGATGAGAGATAATAAACGGTACAAAGAAATGTGGCGCTATCAAGTTTAATCTGGCATAAACGCCTAGGAATATTTTATGTTTTCTTTCGCCACTATCGCGCGCGCTTCTAGCCGAGCAAAGCGACCGCGCCTAATCGATACCGGTTAATGGTAGACAAGCAAACGGATCGTGATCTCGGGGCGCTCGTTAAGCAATAAGCTGAGAAAACATAATTAAAGGGCGCTTAGAGTGGAACAAGCGAGCCCGATTTTTCTCATGTACCGACACCCATCGAGCCGATCGATTATCGAAACCGACCAAGTACTCTGGAGTTGCCAACATTGCGCCGGAGTTGACCTGATGAGATATAATCGGTCTACGAAGAGAGTTGAGGGCAGCACACAACTTTCCGTAAACCACTTTCCGAGCTATAACCGCAATGACTTATCAAATATCAAATATCTTTTCCTCTTCTAAACATGATAACATATTAAATGTTTTAAAAATCTATTAGAAATACGTTTTTTTTTTTTTTTTAATTGAAAAGAAGATTCTACGAGATTTGTCTGTTTCGATTCTCTTTTTATAAATCGCGCAATTTATATTTCAAACTTCTATCGAGTAAAAATTAAATTTATTATATTTAAAAAATACACTTCAGAGTATTTTGTAAGAAAAATTTGTATATTTAATCTCTTTCTCGGAAATTTTTTTTTTATTTAGAGCAAAGAATTGTATTTATATTTTATTCTTTAATCAAATGTTAAAAAATATAATGATGGGATATATACGGATTATCGTGTGCGCTACATGCGATAATCACAGTAATCGAATCGAGTTATGCGGCGGCACGAAACGGCGCGAGTCACTTCAGAATTCGAAGAGACAGGCTTTTGCGTGACGCGCCGTACCTTTCGTCGATCACCACCGACAAGCATCGTCTTTGTGATCCCAAGAACCCGGGGAATATTATTTCGGGTTGCTGTCACACAAAGAGATCCTCTTGAAATAGAACACCCAAGTACAGAATACTCAAATACGGAACACTCTTAGATCTAAAGATACGGGAAAATATTTGGGTAAAATTTCAGCGTCTTCGAAAAACAAAAATATGATGTCTTTAAAAGAAACTTTTTTTCATAAGCTATCAAATATCCGTCAATCTCGTACGTGACTTTTAACAAAAAGTGCGTTTTATTTACCTTTATTTTAAGAATGAAAACAAGTTCTTTAAATTAAAATTTTTTAGATTTACGATAATTTGAGATTTTTTTTTAACACAATTTTTTATCAGACAGACAGTAAAAGAGGTAATATCGGGTGTAGAAAGAAAGGTTATGTATCATGTGCGTGTACACATTGTTGTAAAAAATCGCGCAATTTACGTGTACGTTTGAAGCAAAAAAGACGTGATCATCGATCGGCCGCGTCCTTTAACCGTTCTTTTCACCATGCTGGCGTAAATGCGACAAATCGTCCGTCAAACGAGATTAAATGCCGTCGTGTGGACGATCGCATAAATGGCCTCGAATGTGAAAACCGAGAATGTGATTCAGCGATGCATCTACAACTGTTCGGCCATGATGGCAGAATTTGTCGATAAACCTTTGTTCCTTTGTTTTCATGCAATATCAATTATCGATCGAAATGCAAAATATGCAAAACAAGTTTTGCAGATTTGGTAGCTGACTATTAACAAATTTTAACAAGTTTTTGAAATACATTGGAATTTTGAATCAAATGAATCTTTGCGACAGAAAACAGATTTTATTTGAGTGTCGACCTGACAAAACCGATAAAAAGATCGTACGTCCGGCCGTTTGTTGTTTATCGGTTGTAAACAAGCTTCCGAAATCCTCTCGGGAGTAGTCCTTTTCCCTCTGTGAAGATCCATCGTTCGTTGCCGATGAAGCCGCCATCGATTGTCACGACCGGACGATTATTATCCTCAACACACTGAGTTCGTGTACCCGAGGTCCGCCACAGCGATCAATTTCACGGAATCGACGTTCGTCCGCCGTCACATCTCGCCCTCGATTTATGACCCCGATCTTTTATTTCAATCCCCGAGACGCGTTCGTCGAAATTGCCAAACGCTGCTCGCACGCAGAACACGTTCTTCGGAAATATTTAGTCAGGTATGATTGATGGCAGAAAATCTGTTGAAAAATTCTCGCTCTAGTTTCATTTTTGTGTGTCTCGCCGATCAACCGTTATTAAGAAAAAGCAATTTTAAATTCGTAAAAGATTTAAAACAATCGTACGATAAATTTTATTTTTCGAAACAAGTAAATAATTTACCGGTGTTGTTCATCTTTTTATATTTTTAGAGTTAAAAAAAAAAAAAGTGAAACTGTGTTCGAAATTTTGAGAATATTTTTCAAGCATCTTCAGAAAAAGCAAATTTTTGCGGTATTTATTTTAGTACGAATCGTCGAGCGTTATACATATATTTCTTTTTCTCTCCCAAAGGAAAAATAAAACAGCAGGCAACCAAAAATGTGTCGAAGCTTCGGAAATCCGGTCACCAGGGAAATTCCCGGCAAATACTTTTCTCTGCGTGCGAACTCTGTCGAGTATATGGAAAACACTCGATTCGAAACTGGGTATTACATAAAGGTTAACTTGTGTGTCGAGGCAACGCGGGCAAGCTCCGTGTAAAACAATGTAAAAAGACCGAGGAGAGACTCGGATGTGCGTGCGACGAGGCGATAGAGCGTGTCGCGGAGAGAACAGTAGTCGGTTATATCGCGATTCGCACAGGCTGCGGAGACGAAGTTAGGCGAGTTCGAAGTGCGAGGGTGGGAAAAAGGGGAAGAATCGTTTCAGCATGAATAATGTATCGCGCGAATATTATAGTTTTTCTCTTTCTCTCTCTCGGGACAGCTGCTGGTAGTGGCCAATTACAGGCGGCTTATAAAACAAATAAATCGACCGGCTGAATGATTGCGCATAAATTAAGAGCACGGCCTTTACTCGACCTAGCCGGCTCTCTAGGACTCGTAGTCGTTGTCGTCATCTTCGCCGTCGTGGATGCTTTAATATTGAGCGTCGAAATTGAATCACACGTCTCAGGAAACGTCTCGTTGAACGCGATTAAATCGGGGAAGAAGGGAAGGGAGATGTCGTTTGGTTCAATTAAGTCGGCCAAGGAAATTAGTTAATCACAGCTACCAGGTGACGATTTACGACAGCCGTTTAGAAGCGTGTATTTACGCGTGAAATTTAAGAGAAGATGGTTAATTCGTGATCTTTTTTCTTTTAATTTGGTGCTGTTTGTTGTCTATATAAATTTGAGATAATATCTCGTGTACGATCGGTATAAAATTAAAATGTCTGTCGTATATTTTAATGATATTGTATGCCAGAAAATATATAGAACGAAGAATGGAAAGTTTGCAATTTTCGACATTTTTGGTATGAACATTTCCGAGGGAAGATCCGACTCTCAAAAGGTTGAATAATTTTTCGTGTAGCTCTCGCGAATGGCGAAATAAGTTTGAAGTGTCGATTTTATTCGCGCTACGGCACAAAGACACTCGTTTTCTAGTCGTCGAGCTTCAACGAGACTTCGTTCGTGTGAAAAAGTGTTCCGCAGGCGCGGTAATAACGCGGCCGGAGTAACGAGAATCCAATAATGTCGCTCTCCCATTAAACGTCAACGGTACGTAATTACTCGGAGACTCGTTGCAGCACCAAATATCAATCGTTGCGGGCACCGAGAGCGAATAAGCGGTCGTGCAAATATACGGCGGAATAGATTGAATTTCTGAAGTGAAAAGTTGCCTCGCGCGCGCTGCTGAAATTCGCACCTTATACAGTTATATCGATACATAGAAGCTTCCATTATTTCTGGAAATATATTCATGCGGGTTAGACTTTGTTTTACTTTCATTTCTCTCTCGATCGCTCAAGACAAACAACAAGAAAAAAAGAGAATTAAAAGTGAGTGAGACAAGCGAACGGATAAATAGTTGGCTTTGAGAACTTTCAAAAACAATTTTATGCATGAAAAGAAGTCCTATTATCTGAGAAATATTGTGTGTGTTCAAAAACTTAAAAATTGCAAAATATTGCGCGCGTTACTTATCTTTTCACATGTAACAAAATATCGCGGAAAGCACGAGCAAACAAATTACGATCAAAACTGCGAGTAGTAGTGAGCGGAAAAATCTCGTTAAGCTCGGAAAAATATTTAGCTCTCGATTAAAAAGAGATATTTGAAAGATGCTGTGCCGGTATATTTCGATACGAGCGTAATTACGCGGTCGTAAAAGCGAACAAGCATTCTTCGGCGAGTTTCCATTGCCGGATGCAGCTTTGTGTTTTGCGCACGGAACCGCATCTCTCTACCTGTCGTGCAATTTCTGCGCTACCTGGCCGCGTTCGTGTGATAAGATGGCCGATGTGTATGTGTGTGTAAATGCAAGCGTGGCGTATATTCAGGTATCACGTACGAAAGTAATTTGGCGGCAAATAGTGGCCGATTTCCGAGAAGCTGCAGCCTTACAAACGACGACTGTATCTCGCTCGGATTCCATCGTCGTAATTAAAGCTCGCTCGACGTTCATGACGTTGTAAGCTTCGGCGAAAGCGCCTACAGAAAGGTCGCTTCACAATATGCGTGACATTACTGTCTCGCGTTAGAGTCGAGTTTAGGAACTCATTTACATTATGCAAAGTACCAATGTTACGTTTTCATGATTGAATTTGTGATAATTTTCATTATCTAATCACTCGATTGTGTTAACGCTCTCTCATCTAATAGAGTTAATAGAGTTATATAGAGTTATATAGAGTTTAATAGAGTTACACGCTCTACGATTCCTGTTAAATCCGCGTTACTTTCTGACGGATTATGGAAGTATTTTCAAATTAAAATTTTTGTCAGTGTTGAAATTAAAAAAAAAAAGAAAAAGAAAAACAAATATTTTGCGCGATTGTTGTTCTTTTTACGTTACACATATCACGTGAGGCAACCTTTAAACTTCATTTGCAAGCCGGGTTTTTGCGAGAGAAATAAAAGCGCATGATTATTATTCTGGCGACACGATTCGGTCGTCTGGCGAATAAATTCGTGTAGTGCAGCACGTTATGGTAGCAAATTTATATGAACATTCGCGAGCGAGTCACCGGGCTGATCACGAGCGCTGGTATCCCAAATATGGCCATCACTGAAGTTCGCGAACACTTCGCGCGCACAATACGTGAGACGCAAACTGGTTGTGCGATCTGTATTCCCAATTTATCCGTGCTGAAGTTCGCAAACAGCTTGCGGACAACCGTCGAGCAGTTACAAAGTTGTTTTCGTGCCTTGTTAATATGTAGAGCTCTCAGTTGAAACTTGAAAATCCGACACAGCGTCCTTAACTCGAATTGCTCGAGACAGCTATTAATTTTGTGTCTTAGACTAAAGCGCAATTTAAAGATTGATTGAAAAGCTACTTTGAAGGAACGTAATCGTTGCGTCGAGAAGTAAAGAAGACGAATTAAAGAATTAAAAAAAACAAATAAATAAAAAAATAGAATCTAAGAAAAGTTTTCCTATTTATTTCTTGCAAGAGAAAAAAGATAAAAAATTTCTCTAAAGGAGATCGGAGTTTATCCGTTCTGAACATGGATTTCGAATTTTATGTTCGCAGATGAGACATCGGCGAAGATGAAACAATCTCCGGAGAGGAAAAGATGAGGCTTCTTCACTTAAAGATCAGATTCAGGATGTCAAAGGATAGCGCAGCGTCATTTCCTCAACCAAAAGCAAGGAAATTAAGTCGCAACTTCAAGGTAAGTAAATGTTTCTGGGCGCAACTCAAACTTACTTCTGCCTGATTTCTCACGATATCGTTTACGTGATATTCGTATAGTCTTGTTTTATCGGTGTATTATCAAATTTTCTATCAAAGATCCACAATTTAATATGAAATAAGCAGCATAATTAAATTTCTCTCAATTAAGCCGTGATTGAATCCTACAAACTCAATAATATAACAATAATTATGTTTTCTCACTTATTTGCAATTGAGTTTTTGCAACTGAGTTTTTACATCTGATTTGTGTGGTTGGGAATAATTAATAAATAAATCAGCTGTGTTCTACATTATCGCCTTATTACAAATATAATCGGAAACACACTTTTTCGCTTTTATTTAATTGGAAAAGCTTAACAATAGTTTCAAAGTGTTCATATGAAGTTCTTACGAGCGTTTCTTTGCGGGGATAAAAAAAATTTACGTTACCGGCGCTTCGACAGTTTTCCTGCCGGCGGTTCCGCCATTAGCTTCGCTAGACAAAAGAGCGGTTTAAACAGGACCTCGTCGCGATTCGCGGAAGAAGTCGACGCGTTAAAAGTTCTCTTAACGGCCGGGAGCTTCTTTCCCTCTTTTCCGTGCCGCGGCAATTTTCATTCTTCCGACGTTGCACGGTAAGATCTTTAATGGCTTCTACGCGCGAGTAAGAAGCCCTCGTCGGGCGCGCGGGGAGAGAACTTCACGAGATAGGGCTGCCAGATGCCCTGTATATACGGGATTGTCCTGTATTTCAGCTCGACTTTGTCCCCCTCGGTCAGAAAACGCGATTGTCTTGTATCTCCAAGTTTTTTGCATTTAATTAGAACTTGTGTCGCATAAACACGAATGTGTGTATGCGTGTGTGTGTGTGTGTTTCGAGTGGAGCACGTAAAAGTTTGCTGTACTGTTTGAGTGATATATCGTAAATGAGATTTTATTTATACTTGACTACAGTCAGGATACTCTCTTGATACATATGCAGTTCCATTAAAATTTTTCGCGCAAAGCATGGCAACTATATCGATCTCTATTTATTTCTATTCTTTACTCGTTTTTTGGAATTAAATCGCGAATACCGGTCGATCGATGAGCGACATCGACCTGTCGGAAAAAAAACGATCGCTTCCGAACGATTTATTTCCAGTTATGCCGGGGCAAGATTATTACAAGCAGTTGAGAGCCATTAAGATGCAAGCAACATCTGGAGTCGCTCCCGTGATTTATATCTGCGCGAGTCGGAGGTCTTCATCGATTTTATCGCGCGTCGTCGGACATAGCATATAGTTCGCCCGCTCGTCGACCGAAATGCGCGTCCGGAAAAATCGTAATTGCCGCGCGCAAATCGCAATTCCCTACTCTCTCTTTCTTGCATCCGGCTGATAATAAACTGCGACACGCGCACGATAAAATGTCAACGCTGCGATAACGACATCGATATCAAATATCCGACACGCGTTCCATGAATCCGCGAATCCCCTTTTGCTTTAAAAAATAGAAGAGCTGACGGTTGAATTTATGGACGGTCTCGTTAGCGCAACGCGACACCGCGTTCTTCTTTTTTTTCGCCTTGTTAATTTCAACAAAAAAAGTTTTCAGCATTAAATTGAATACAATTTTAAAATACAATGCAAAACGCGTGGCTCGACCTAATCATCCGTTGTTCTTTTAGTCGCAGTTAAAAAGCAATACTATGTAAAGATTATACATAATTTTTTTCTTACGAAACAAAGATCTTTTTAGTTTTTATTTTTAAATCACGTGTAAAATAATTAGACATTGCGATAGAAAATTACATGTTGCACAAATAATTGTGTTTTACAAAATGTTCGAAGAAAAAACTAAACTGTGTGTACAATTGTTGGTACAAGGTGTGTGCTGACACACGGTTGCAAATTTCGTGACATTTATAGATTGCCTTGAGCAAACATTCATCGTTGAGACGCGCAAACAGGAAAAAGAACGATTGTATAACGCGAAGAGACTATTATCCGTTGACTTGACGAATGCACACGCTATCTCTGATTTTCCTTGTATAATTTATACTTAGTATTCGCTTTATCACCTTTATCTCTCGCAATGCGAATCAACTACACGGACTAATGCATTTTACTGTCGGGTTGTACGAGCTCGCTACATATTTATCGACCGCGACGTGATTTGAATATGCGCCGCTGCCTTTAATGCATCCTCATTGCATTACGCTCGTGGTACGAAGTCCAGAGACGCTGGAATATGAGAATATGAACCGACTACCGTTATTATGAATTACCATTCATTCCGGTAAATTGGTGTAAAGTATTATGAATAGAAAGCGGAGAAATGCTATGAAAGCTCGATGCATGTATTCACTTGTCTGAAAAGTGCGTATACTGGATTTTCATTCAAGGAAATTTACGAGCAAGGTATTTGAAACAACTGTATTTAACAACATTAAACGCGAGAGCGACACAAAGCACTCTGTGGATATTTATAAATAAAAAAAAAATAATAATAAAAAAATAAAAAAGACAAAACTTCTAGTTTTATTTCTACGGATTTATTTTCCGAGAGAACTCAACGATAATAGTAGTTTAATATTTTACACACACAATAGTTGTTATTATTTCATTCACGTAAATAGAAATAAATTATAAACATAGTCGCAATTTACGAACATAAAGGCATACGCCTTGTAGCGGAAATAAGCCCGTCAATTATAAATTTATGCCGAATCGCGATAGCCATTGAGCTCATCGAGCACGCATCTCTCTGTCTCATTTACGGACAATTAACGCGTAGCGCAACGCGCGGAGATTAATAAACACGCGACGCCCACGCAGAAGGCAGACAGAAGGTATACGAGACGGGTATAATCTCTCCGCTCGGCGCGGACTGAAACAAGTAATGGCAGTCGGATCGAGACGCATATCGCGTTGCCGCATCTCCTTCTTCGTCTTATTCTTAGCCGTTTCTCGTGATTCCAATTTTTTCCTTGACACGATAAAGAGGCCACTCCGCCGCCTCGAAACAAGATCGATCGCGAATACCGTGCTCGTGAACGCCGCGAGGGTGAGCGCGAAAACATTCGCACCCACCTGGATTTTCGAGTAGGAAAACACGGAGGGAGATTAAATTAAAACCGCTATCGAGAGAGGAATTTGAAGGAATAATTTATTAACTCTTCGAGAGAGACACTCTCTGAGTTATATCTCCGCTACTTCAGTCACGAGATGTTTTTTTTAGGAGAGCGCTCTGGAAATGTGAAGTTATCTGATAGCGTGACGCAGTATTATAGAAGTAATTACTATTCTCTCTTTTTTTTTTGCAGGAAGACACTTTAATTAATTCAGAATTTAGACACAATGCCAAATTGATCGAAGTAAATGACAAAAACTAGTGAATGAAAAAAATCAAAGAAGTCGAACGATTCTGTATTTAACAAATGATCTACTCGAAACGCAAACAAAAACACAGGTTGTTTTTCGTGCAAATAGACAAATACAATGTGCCATAAAAGACTCTCCCCTGAATTATTCAGGATTCTCGTGCCCTTCTCCTAAATTGTTCTTTTTTTGATTGTTCTATCAATTATATTAAATCTCCTGTATATGCCACACGAAGGGACGAGTTGTGCGAGAAAGGGAGGGAACGGAGAGCAATAAAATGAGATGACAAAAAGGGTGATAGAAGGTAATGGAGTGAAGGATGGAGAGGGGAAAAAGAACAAGGTAGAAAGAGAGAAAAAAAGAGAGACATAGTGGAATGGGGGACGTTCGGGGAACACAATACGGACAGACGAAGATGAAAGAGGCTCTTCTCCGTTTGAGTCTGCTTAAAGGAAAGCAAGCAGATCCGGATAGACTTATAAAAGACCGACGCAGATGGAACTATCGATACCTCGTTTCGTGGCGTCGAATCGTTAAGCCACGTTTCCTCGTGCACAACGTTGGCGTTGTAGAACAACCGATGTTGTCCCAATCGCGGGCAGGTGCTTCCAACATGGTCTGAATAAACCCTGGCGAGATAAAGCGAGGCGGTAAACGCGAGCGAGGGATTGCATAAGCCTGTTGTTGGCGGTAAATCGTTTTTCTCGCGTCAGCCTCGCGTCGCTTTTACGATCTTGACGAGCGATCATAGTCGAAAGCACTTGGAGAGCGCCTTCTGAGTGCCTATTATGGAGCACCGTTAAGTAAACTACTTTCGGGAAACGTAATTTTGTACCCAGCCTTATCTAATCGTCGTACGTGTATTTTAGGAGAAATCAGTGAAATTAGATCTTAAAAGCATTTCGCGTTGATACCTTAGTGATTATGTTATCTCTAGTGTTTTCAATACAATTTGATAATAGCGCCGACAGAGATTTAAATCGTAAATGATAAAAGATTTTTATTTTAAGTTTGCACGTGCGTTCTCTCTCACTCTCTCTCTCTCTTTTTTCTCTCTTCTATTAACGTTAATAAAATAAAACGCTACTAATAAAACAGTTTTTATCTCCATTTGAGATGCAGAATTCAATATATTTGTGTTTATTTTAATAATGTATCTAAAAATTAACGCATCTAAAAATATTTGATTATTAAATAAAAAAATTAGACACAATATATTTTCCGATTCTCAAAGAGAATTATATTTATATGTTATATGTGTGTATATGTTATCTGTGTGATATAAATAATAAATTGAATTTTCTTCGCATAAAACGAAGAGTATTTTCAACAATATTGCAATGTATATACGTGTGTATATCAGCTCATCGATATCAGGGTGAAATAACTCCAAAATATATCTTTGTTAGAGCGACACTTCCCACTTTCGCTCCGTCAGTTCTCGTATTGGCTTCTATGGTATGCAGTATCCGTTCAGAATCTAATATATTGAATTTCCTTCAAAAACGATTGATAAATCAGATATTCAAGCCATCCTATATGCGAAACTCATCTATATCGCATAGATAGCTTTGGATATTCCTTTGTATAACATGAAAGCTTTACTTGACGATGCACAGTAATATTGGTCTTGTATATCTATACACAACATCAATCAAGAATCTGATATCAAATTTTTTAGAAGATTTTGCGTACAATCTTTTAATGAAAACTGCTATACAAATATGCGTTTTAAGTTAAAAAAAAAGTTATTTGATAGATGTACATAATATTAAGTCATATGTATGAAATTTGACAAATGTGTGTGTGTGTGCGTGTCAAGTTTCATACTTACATATATTTTTTGAAATATTTGTCATTTTATTTGAATGTCAGTTAGATAACAAAGAACTTTTAATTTTGTGTATATAATAATGTAAAACGTTTATTCATGTCTCTTTTATTAGAGAAAACTTTCTTATTTATTAGAGAATTTACGCTTAACATTTGCTCTACGCCACTCTCTCTCTGGTGGTGTCCGTTTTATACATTCCATAACTCTATAAACGCTTACATGTTTCTGTTTACATCTAACAATGTATACACCAAGTTAATTAATGCTCCAAGTATTGCTTTGCTAAGCTCTGACTCTCTCTCTCTTTCTGTCTGTCTTTCTCTTTCCTCTCTTTCTCTCTTTCTTTCTCTTCCCAAATATCTGTCTGGAAGACCAAGTTGTTTCCTTGTTCGCTACGCCATTGTCGTGTCCTCTTCGTTCCACACAACTTGATAATCAAACCTATTCCCTATATGTTTCTGTTTGCACATGACAGAGCACACCAAGTTTATCGATACGGCAAACATCTCGTGTCTCCGAATCCAAATATCTCCCCTTATTAGACGACGATCAATTTGTCCCTCGTTTGCTACGCCACTGCCGGGTCGTATTGGCCGTCGGCGTGGAGGGGAGCGGCGATGCCTCAGTAAACGCCAAGCGCTCGAGCCGTCGATGCCACGGCGAAGCGGTTTATGAGAGACTTACTCGCCAGTAGGAGAGAGAACCGGCATTGGTTTTCAACGTGATGAAACGATCGACATAGCCGACAGCTTGTTCCGTGACTCGATTCGTGCTTGACGTTTGCCGGTGTCGCGAAAATCGTTCGATGGTGTTGGGAGCCAGCGACTTCCACCGGGAACTGTGTGTGTTTGCGCGTATGTCTACTGTGTGTACATCTGTGTCTGTGTACGTGTACGTGTCGCACATACTAGCTCGTTTTTCTTCGGAGTGTGCGTGCACATCGAAGCCACGTCGCTCGTGTGTATAAGTGCGCGTGTATGCGCGCGTTAGTACGTTCGTGTTGCGCAACGACGACGATACTTTCGCGTGCGCTTAACGCTCGTTATCACCTCGCGTGAATGTCCTGCTGTGCGTAACATACGTGTATATATGTGTGCATATAAAGTGTCTTCTCTTGTGCTCCGAATCACAACGACGACGCCAATCGACGACTTGATCGACGCAGAAAAGAGGTACGCAGCACCGCTAGTGTTGTCTTTCTCAGGATACGGATGCTGCTGGAGCATCGGCGCCTCTCGGTGTACACAATCACAAAACGCGCGCACACAGAGAGAGAGCCATACACACAAACACACATACACGAGACCGTGCACGCATGCGCACAACGTGAAATGAAACCGCCGGTCCTTTACTGCTCCATCGTTCGTTCTTCGTCACTCCTCATCCTTCTCTCCGTCTTTCTCGCTCCTTCTCTTCCTCCCTTTCTTCTTCCCCTCTCGGTGTCTCCTGTTGGATTACCTCACGGACAAAGGATACGTAAACGGGGATATACGCGCTGGATAAACTTCATCGAGGCTCTCTCTCTCTCTCTCTCTCTCTTTCTCTCTCTCTCTCTCTCTCTCTTTCTTTCTCTCTCTCTCTTCCACCGACTCTCCACCCTACCGACTACCATATAGGTATTGTTCTTTGCTCTGCTCTATTCTGTTCTAGTCTCTCTCTCTGCTTGACTCTGTTCTGCACTGCGTCAGGGTGGTGGTGTGTGCTCAATAAGCGCAGCGAGACTCCCCCGGAGAGAAATGCGGTTTCCCGTCAACACGACGAAAATCTTTGTTAATATTTCACATGTACGAGTTCAAATGATTATTACTTTAATTTTTGATAGTTGCTTATGTTTCTTACATGCTTTTTCTAACGTAGATATACATATATACTTTTTTCTTTCTTTTTATATTCTTATTAATCCTTATTGTTATATAAGGAGAAAGCAGGAAAAAAAGACAAAGACGAAATGCAATAAGATTGTTTGAAAGGACAAAGCTATTGTTGACTTGACAAATATTGTCCTTGTAAACTTGGAGTTTTACAGATGATATTTCAAGCTATTCTTTTTGCGCGTCTGTGGATTAGTCACAGTAAATTTTTCTACAATATTTCATTAGAAAGAAAGCTCTGAGGCACATTCTTTTTTTGTTTTGTTCAATCATAACGCGAATATTTTAATGTAAACAAATGTCAAATAATAATTTTAGTAATCCGTCTTGTGTATATGTGTGTGTGTGTATGTAAAACTCATACAATCTTAAGGTATCGTTACGAGTTCTATCTCGGGGATTTTCCCGCGGAGTAATTAAAGCAATTTGCGACGATATCTTGTGTAATTGCAAAGCGCGCAGCGCTCTGCGCTCTATAACGGAGACACTCGGAGAGATAATCGCCTTTGCACCTTAAGTGGTGCTAAACTAATGTCAACCGTGTCCCGGGTCGATGAATTTCTCTCGCCGTTTGCTCTTCACAGTTTTCTTCTTCCACTTTTAATGAAACGGCGGTTCGCCCCGCCGGATGTGTACACGGGTTCTGCCCTAGGCCGTGTTTAATGGAGATTCCTGGCCGGTATCGATCGCGCGGACGTGACAGATAGACGCCTAGGACGATAGTAATAGGATCAATCGCGGCCGGCAACATCTGCGGCCCCTATATAACTTATAATGCAGCCGCAAGTTATGACGAGCAACCGGGCGCGGGCGAGAGTGCATTATACGTATTATGTGCCGGGCGCGTTACACGGAGCGGATTACACACACGACGTGTTATTACGCGACGGACTTGCATCGGAAAAGCTTCCCCTGATGTCGGCTTTTGTGCTCTAACACGAACGAACCGCTGAAAGAAAATCAGCGGCTTCGCTGAGCGAGGCGACGCGAGAGAGAGAGATATATATATTTTTCCAGATAATATTTAGAACACAGAAAAATATATTTCAACTACGCGTGTATATTTTCGCGTTTTAAGTTTTTACAGCGTAAATATTTTTATTCATTTTTGAATATACATACGTTATTTTGAAACTGCTGCACACACATTTTAGCAGATATAAACACATCTTCTCTAATTTATCCGAAATGTTGTGTAGATGAATTCTTGATGACGTATACACTCGGTCGTATGTGTGTGTCGACATCGAGGTATGCGACATTAAAATATATGTCGTGTTCTGTTTAAATAATAAAGATAATTGGAAAATTATTCTCGACAATATTTATGTGATACGCAAATCAACGAGGCAGTTTGACTGGTTTTGTTGTAAGAATTTTTTTATTACAGAAAAACGATAGAATTATTTACACGCATAAAAAAAATATATATATATATATTTTTTTATTTAAAAAGTTGACAAACTTGAGCTCGTATTAAAATAAATTTACACAACCGTTCTTCAATATTACATTTTTTGTTGTTGATTCTTTTACGTAAGCCGTTTCTGAATCGTAAATTTACGATGTGCATGTTTTTTTTTTGCAATCGAGGATATAACATGGTTTCATATGCTTTCATATTTCTGTACAATTGCATCGCAAGATAAAAAAAGTTTTAGTACGTAATAAATCTTCTTTTCGTAAACAGTCTGATGTGCAAATATACATTTGAATACAAAACTGTGCATTTATCATTGCACTTACTTAATTTTAATAATACCGCGATACGACACAATGTGTTGTAAATCACTTAATTTTTATAGTACCGTGATACGCAACGAGGTGTAATAAATCGCCGAAATTTTCTTTGTTAAAGAAAAAAGCAAACATAATAACGGTGATTATTGTAATGTTTTCTAAGTAAACGTCGTTCTTTCTTCATTCGTTTTCACAAGATGCAAATTGATTTCTCCGAAACAGCTATCAGATAATCATGTAACATTTGCAAAAATCGCAAACCTTGTCAACCGTGGCCTGATACGTGGCATTAAACCACTGCGCACTGGTTTATTACATAAAACATTGTAACCTCAGACATCGCTGCTTTCCAGCTGAGATATTATTGCCGCGTGTAATCACGCGTTTCCATTCGGAATCAAGTGGCCGCGATTACTGTACTTGAGCGTTCCTTTTACCGATCGATCAATTGAGAACCTGTCGGTCGCGGCACATCCTTTTCGTCCGGAAGGCATCCTTGTTACATCGGTATTACATATCGACCACCATATCAAAAAGAATATCAATGTTCGTAAAGTGGCAACGAAGAAATTGAGCGATGTTTTTAAATTAATTTTCTGATTTTCGAAATTATCAAAATGCAAGGGAAACAAAATAAAGTTTTAAATTAAAAAGCTGTCAAAAATTATATTCGTAAAAAGGAGAATAATTGAATGACGATTAATATTTTGCTCTTAGATAGATTATGATAATTTATGATATGTGATCGATATGCAGGTGCACGAAAGTGCAGAAATATTCGGGTATCAACCTCGAGGTATCGACACTTTGACGATATTATTGCTGGCGTGGCTCCACCAACATAGGCAAAGAATCTCGATTTGTTTGAGTGTCGTAACGGCGATTCGATGGGCCTATCTGATCTTCTTTCGGTGCTGTCACAGAGAAAGATTTACGAGCGTACCTCTCGAGGCGCTCTTTGTCGTAAAAATATGGCATATGCGAGCTGAAAGATTATCTTTACGAGAGACTCTCTTGTCTCGCGAAACTATAGGTATGCGTGCTTACAAGCTGTTCGGCTTGTCACTGTCTTTCGGAAGCGACGGAAGATTGGCGAGAGAAGGAAGAGGAGGAGGTGGAGACGGCGCCAAGCGAATGTTTCTCTTGTTCTGACAGGCGTGGAAATGGAATTCACGGCGAAAGTTTGTCTTATTCCGCGCGATAGTTAAAGCGACCAAGTTTCGCGTCCGTTTCTGCGTGTTGCTGCTGCAAGTCTCACGCGTTCACGGGAAACGGAAGCGTCTCCCGTGTAACCGAAGGTATTCGCAGATAAAAGATATCGAAGAATGTGTTCCACGAGAAGCGTCGTCTTTCGCGATCGCGCACACAGACAGAGATTCCACGGAGTTTTGTTCGCTTCGAAATCATCGAAACGCGAAACTACCACTGATATGGGAAACGCGCGCGTCGTGCCGTTGAGGTTTTATTCATCCACTTTTCCTTTACGTAACGCTTTTCCAAGTCCATTTTAGACGATCTGTATTCTACGACGGAATACGAGACAGAATTCATATTCGCAATACGCGGAGTAAATATTTCCAGATACGGAGAAACAAACATCGTATCTGTTTTTACGTGTATTTTTTCTTTACGACATCTAACGTGTTCTATTAAAAACGTCGCGTGTTTTTCGAGTCACTTTAGCTACTAATAGAAATAATAAGACGACTGTTTGAGTGTGCGAGCTTTTCAATTTAAACGCAAACCGCGCTTCTTACATAATGTTAAGCGCTCGCTTTGCTAATAAAAACGCTTTGTACGCACCGCAGTATTGTTTAATTACTAAATACACATGCGCGATCTTCTTCGCGACAGGTCGAAAAGTCGCGACCAAGTGCAAAAAGTCGGCGATAAATTATGCGCGAAAAATGCATCACAGGGAGAAATTAATGACGATCACGCACGAAGAACTACCTGTGCGCACACACTTGGTGATTACGTATCGTTTTTTACGCGCAAACGTAACGACGTTTCGTTTTTTTTTTCCTTTTTTTTTACGTACGGGCGATAATGCAGAAATAAGCAAGGACTTGTAGAATATTACCAAAAGAGAGAAAAAAAGACACTCGTCTTTTATTATTCATGCCATGTTGATGGCTGCCGGTATTTCGTATAGCGAAAGCCATTTTAGTAGATCGATTCGCGCACGTGTCTTCTTTCTTCGCGGCACTATATTCGCTCCCCTCGTCCACCCTTCTCGGGTGTCTCGGGTTCATCGCACTTCCGCCCGCCTGTCGGTTCTTCAATCAATTCGGAGTTGATTGCTTCTTGAGGAAAAATATCAAGGCATGTGTAACCCCTGGAGTGCGAACGATTGAAGAGCTTTTCACGCGCGCGTAACTGTTACCTTTTATTTTCTTTCTTGAGTTCTCTCTAAATAAAATGTATTTTAGAAAATTTTTTTTTCTGCACTTTAGTTTTATCGTATTGTGCCACTTTCAATATTAAAGAGAGAATGTGTGTATATTTAACATTTTATGTTAACACGGAATGTGAAATTTTACTTGTTGTAGTAGTTGTTAAGAAGATCTAATTAAAACATAAATAACAGAGTTGCAAGAGGCGGTAATTTGTTGCGTCAAGTAGAACCGCAACAGCGCGGAAAGAAGCACAACTTGTTGTTGTTCCAAGCTTGCGAGTAATTTGAATGGATGTGTGTGTCACCTTCGTCATTCAAAACATTTATCTTTAGCGTTTGTTGTTTTACAACAAAATTGACAAACGTTAACAAGTTTTGCGATGTAAGATACTCGTGTTCTTACATCGAGTGTGTGCTTTTTCGTGTTAAACCAAACCAGCCTCGGCTCGTTCCTCTTTATTGAGTTGGCACAGCGCGATAACTACAGCCGGGCAAACAGTTCGACCAGATATTACATCGATAGATGTTATTATCGATACGAGATACGTCACACGTCGCGGACTGTGTGAACAACGATAAGCCGGATTGTCGTTGAATACCAGATCCGTCGTAATTCTAGGTATCGATTTATTGTAGTCGCTCTCTCTTCCGTTTTGTTTCGTGAGATAATGGATTCTTAACGCTGTCAGATCTCAATATATTTCTTCTTTTCTTCGTGCTTTTATCCTGGCCAAGTTGTAAAGTTAACAATATATCGCATTATAAAAGTGTGTGCGTGATATATGTGTGTATACTGAGATATCAACTGGCGCCGTTAAAAGTGTCTTTTAATTTCGCAGACTGAAGCATCTTAAAATTGATTGCTTTCATTTCGTTTTTTCTTTTTCGGTAAACACGAAGAAAGAGAACAAGCTATTTTGTACGAGAGAAATGTAAACACGCTATTCGAGGAAATATTCGTATTTGACGATATCAAAGTAAATTAGAAAAAACGAGAATTGACTGCGCCAAGGCGCGCACACGCGCGCGCGCGAGATTTCGCCGTTGAGCCACTATCGCTCCGAATTTACTCGCCCTCGATGAATACAAGTACGGCGATGCGTGACGCTAAAGGGTCTCTCTCGCCCTCGGCATCAATCCGCCAGGTGTTCTATATAAGCTTAATGCGTAATTGTCGAGGGTCGTCAGAGTGAATTCGTGTCAATGTGGAATCTCTTTTGTGTTTCCTTCTCCGCGCCCCGTGCGGGGAGGATAATTCACGAGGGATGAAGAGAGACGCCTTGATGTGGCATTACGGCAACCTGCGACCTTTTAGTGTAGCGATATTCCGTAAGGAGGATTTCGTACTAAGTGCAAAGATAAACAGACTCCGGAGTTATCGACATAAGAATATTTTCCGAGATTTAATGAATGTATATTCTCTCAATAGCCGCTGCAAAGGCCTCGAGACACGCTCGGGAGAGAATGTAATATTTACAAAAGAAAAAAAAACCATCGCGGGGCAAATATCAAAAAATGCAAATGTATACAAGACATTGTGTGTTTACTGTTTAATTACAGATAATGCGTGCGTTGATGAGGATAAATATATGCAATCCGGTAATACAAATGCATTTTCTGCACCGCTTTTTCCGTACGTAATTTTCTTTTTTTTAATTTTATATATTTTTTTACGTAGGTATTTGTTTCTTTTTATTTTACATCTCTGCGCATTTTCATAATTAAAAAAAAATCTCTTCAGTCGACTCTAATGTGCGAATGACGTACATCTGCATTAACATACGTACACTGTTATTTAACACAATATTGTACATTCAATATTGAAGACGCAAATGTTAACAGAGATACTTTTCATAATAATAACATTTTTACCTTTAATACAGTGTTCGTTTGTATATTTTTAATGTTGGAGATGTAAATGTTAATAAAGATACAACACTCCGTGGTAATGACATGTTAAAATCTCGTCGTAATTTATTTTAATACGCGCGGCAGGAAAAAGGGAAGGGATGGAAAACACGTAGAGCGGAATTCTCGGCGAACGGTGATAAATGCCTCGTTAAAAGTGCGACGTGGCGAGAAGTGAAACACTGTTGGTGAAGTGACCGTCGCTCACGATGAGCGCGCTCGTTTTCCGCGAATAGCGTCGTCGAGAAGCTCGCTCGGCAGGGTCGAGCCGGGAGTCCACATATTTTTCAAGCTTCGGATACGTGCGCCAACTACGAACTTTCACGTTTTCCTCGGGAGCAGCCGCGTTTCCGCGAATATGCATTTCCCTTGCCGTGCGCGCTGGAAAGAAGGGAGAGAGGGATGAAGAAGCATAAAACTTTTCCGCTCGTTTACGGATGGCACAGAGGTTTTCGCGTGCAATTTCTTCATCGTTGCGCTCCGCTCGCGCATATTTTTCCGCACTTTATTTACGCGCGCGCTGCGTTTAATGGTCAAATATGCGTCTCGAATTTAAACAGACTTTACAGGCCGCGAAACCGCACGCAGCTTCAAATCTCGAGAGAAAAAAGGAGAAGAAGAAGATAAAAGTGAAGAGGACGTCCGCATGTGTGTAATTTGGTTAATGAATGTTAGTAAACCGCATTCGGTTTTCTTCCCGCGAAGTTACCGTCAATTGTTAATCGTTAATTCTGTCCTTTTCACTTTCCCTCCTCTTCCGCTTATGATATAAAATGATTTTCAATAAATTGCTTTCAATAAAAACAATT
The DNA here is from genome assembly GCA_014839585.1 of Pseudomyrmex concolor. NCBI lineage: Eukaryota > Metazoa > Arthropoda > Insecta > Hymenoptera > Formicidae > Pseudomyrmex > Pseudomyrmex concolor. The sequence continues at coordinate 280 of QVOB01027721.1, read as the reverse complement.
GATATTATTTGGTAACTTGAAAATAAAAGGATTTTTTTACGCGTGAAAAATGAACGTCGTTGCTATATCACTCGGCAGCAGAAAAGAGAGTAACAGGAATTGTCGCAGACAACATGTCACATGCTAAACATGTGACATCAGTCGCGCGTGTAATAAAATGATAATTAAATAGATTATAAAATATAATATTGATTATCTATATGTAAAGAATGATTATCTATATGTAGAAAAACTTTAAAATTATTTACGTGCAAACGGACGATTTAAATTTTAAAATTAC
>QVOB01027720.1:0-20216 GCA_014839585.1 Pseudomyrmex concolor | reverse complement strand
ATATAAAAATGATATACTTTAGATGCTAATTTGCTGTTTATTCATTATAAAAATATATATATTTTTCAAGTTTTAATTAGAATAAAAGTACCAAGTTTGCATGATATATTTCAATGCATATTATTGTGTTTACATCGCATTTCGGATGTAAACAGAAACGCATTGCTCTAAACGATCATTACCGCCGCTGATTATCATCGTTAATCTGAAAATTTAAACGGACGCAACGGGTTAAATGAGCGATGTATATATTTGGGACGCGCGATAGGTATGGAACTTTAATTTGGATTTAACTAACGGCGATAGAACGCCAGTTTATAGACATGCATGGATACGAGAATTAACGGCGGTGGCGACTTCGGGCGCAACCGAGACTGAAACGTCAATCTCGAGAAAGTTTCGAGTCGTTACAGCTTGAAATTTCGCTCACGTATTCGCCAACTCTCCGCGTCTGGCTATCGAGAATCGAACACAATCAAACTGCGACGCATATAAATACATGTACATATGTATGCATGCAGGGAGAGAGAAAGAGAGATGGTGCAACGTCCCATTGCTGTACGGCGATTAGTTTGATATATTCAAATTGTCACGCAAGTTTCACCTAGCTCCGCGTTTATCTCTGTATCTCGCTTCGTGTGTCACGTCGATCCTTCCACGTGCAGTCGCCTTTCTCTTCGAAATCGATAATCGATATCGTCCGGAGAGCGAAGGTTTAATCGTGAATTATATCTCGCAAATAACTTGTTCAAATTTAAATCCCATTGTCACACATCGCGTGCGTGTACATATCTAATGATCTATGTTTATAGAAATGCGTGTATGCAAATGTGTGCGCTTGTATAATACTATATGAAAATAAAAATATAATATTATAGTGGACAGAATACAACTGGTTAAATTAACATTTATTGTGTGTGTGTGTGTGTGTGTGTGTATGCACGCACTGAAGTATAATAAAATAATGTGAATAATAAAGCAAATTTTACAACGCATCATGCAAAAATCGAGGTTTTTTCTTCGTTGAAATATTCCGTACTAAAAAAAAAAAAACACACACACACACCTGATTTTTCCAAGCTAGATTCCACGATACGCAATACGATACGCGCGCAATCCTCAAGGAATATTGCGCAACATTCATTTTCTTTCAACCGTTTCTTTCGATTTTTCTTTATGTACCGGACCAGAGGAATGGTCCGAAAGTAAGAACAGACTATAAGATGAAAGACGCGGGAAATGACAGTAATTGCTCGTTACTTTCCGATTAAAACGCTCTTGGCAAACTGCAGTAAGCTGTTCTGGCAGAAGCGAGTTCATTAGCATGCTCCTCCCCGCTCGTTATCTATGTCATCTACATCGAGACAGTTACGGGCAATTCCGACGCCGAGAGACATCGAGGCTGACCTCTCGACGTCGACTCAAGTTAGATTCTCGTCACTTAAATACTCGATGGTGTGTGGCACCGCAAACTCTGTGTGAATCATGTAACTATCCGCCACTCCCTTATTAACTACCGAACATCTGATGCTTGTTACAGTTTGTAACGCTGCGCAACAATCTCGGGAGGAAGACAAACCGTATTATTTAATCACAATTATATCCTCCCACGCTGCACCGTAATCCCGACGTATTGTATACAGTATTTGATGTGTATCCTTTTATGGCGCGACAGCTCGTGTATTTTTGGTTCAACCGTGATGAAAACGAAGCTTAAAGAAGACACATATCTTTTTTTTTTTATCTTAAAACAAACACATGCCGTCGTACCGGGGCCATGTGGCGACCATTACTTCGTGACTTATAACACACAAGCTCAATTTTTATTTATTTAAAACAATAGCACTGTAAATTTTTATGTACTTTTGAATTAAAAAAATATCTTTAATAAAAAAAACTCGTGAGTTTTTATTATTTTGCGCGTTTTATCGAAGATGCTGCGGTATGTGCTGATATGAGTTTATGTTGTTTCCCAGATGGCGGAAGAAAAATCGAATAGTGCGTAAAGCGATGGAGAGAAAGTTCGTAATTAGACGGGTTACGGGGAAAATGAATTCTTTCCGGCGGAACGATTAATTCAAACCGGAAGAGAAACAAGGCAGAGGATGGGGCATTCCTCGTTACACACACACACACGTATGTGAAGAAATAAAGTTTTTCCATATTACATATGCTACTTTAAATTCACCGCATTTGTGCAAAGTCTGCAACATTACGTAGCAGGTGAACTGTTTCCATGATAGATAAAAAAAAACATAAGTGGTCGAATCGGTCTTATATGAATATTACATCGCGGAAGGAACGGTATTCCGGCTCGCAATTGCCGCGAAAGTTATTCACGAATTGAAAATATTCATCGTCTCTGATTCTCTGTGTTTTCCCCATGAATACATATTCCTATAGATTCGATTTAATCTCACAAATAGCCATTTTTAGATATTTTCGCACCTCTCCGCATTTTTCTCACGCGCCTTTTTTTTTTTACGTTTTTACCGCTCTTTTCAATCCTCATCTTTACATTTCACGGCGTTTCAAGTCCGTGACTAAGGCCGGCTGGGCAAATCGCAAAGTTCATCGGTGGCAAGTTGAATCGGCCGTATTTATTCAGCAGCCAACCCCTCCGCGGCCACTCGGAGATAAGACTCTTTTCTTGATTCAGCGACGACCAGCGCACGTTCGCACGGTACTAGGCAGATAGGTATATCCTGACCTCGATCTCCTTTTGCAAAATTTATCTCATCACGAGATAGAGAAAGAGACAGAGACTCACGCCTAGAGCACTTGGTTGACGCATCGCACCGTAACAGCCGGAAGCGACGTCGCTATCCGATAAATCATCTTTTTTAAATCGTTCTCTCTCTCTCTTTCTCTCTCTCTGTCTTTGATCTTGGCGATACATAATTTGCTCGGGAACGAATTCAACCGTGATAACGGCCCGTTATTTCTCCGTACACGCGTTTCCACGGACGGGCAAACGTCCGTGGAAGTTGGCACACGGTAACATTGCGCTTGGCGATGTAGCAACCAGAAAGCTCATTACCCGAGCAAATAGAGAGAGAGATTGCAGATAGAAGAACGGTCGTCTCTTCGTACAACGTTTCTGGCGTCTGTATCTTACTTTTCTACGTAATCAGCCGGTTTACGATTAAATGCGAGAAAGTATTTAAAGCGATTTGCGTAAGTATGTGCGCGCGCGGACATCGATCGAGCATATTGTTTTTCGTGAAAGTGACGACTTTCGATTAAAAAGAAAACATAATCCGACGAATACTCTCCGGAACTATCGGATGCTGTTTCCTATAAGAAACGGGAGCTCTATATTTCACGGTGTATTTCACGTGATTCGAAGCACCGCGCTATCGAATCGGGCGACCGGGTATCAGCTCGCTTCTCTCTCTCTCTCTCTCTAACTCTCTCGTGCTCGACCTCCCGGAGACGTGTGTTGAGATTCGACCGGTCGTAAAAATAAATCTGAGACTCATAATCTGTTTGAGGGGATAGCGCTTTTCTCGTTCGGGCGACGAGAGACTCCCGCGATAATATCGCAGAGAGAGAAGTTCGCTCTTCGTTCTTTCCGGAACTTCGCTGCATTCATCGCTCGCCTTCTCTTCTTCTCGGTACACACACACGTACACACAATGTGTTCGTGAATCTAGTTTGTGCGACGCCCGTAAACCTATACATACACGAACGACGGCGCGATTCAATTATATTATCATGACATGCTGTATGTTGTAACATGTAGCGTGGAAAACCGAAAATCGAAGGTCCTCGTAAAAATATACTTAACATAAACGAGATTTCTTGATGGTGCGTCACTATTGGATTGCCGACAATAAAAAAAACTCGAAAATTCACACCAAAAACGAAACTTTACCAACCCTCGAAAGCGTTCACTCGCTTCATCGGTGTATCGGGTCGCTTCGGTTCGGGTCAGCTCGACACAACTTTGTCCGTGCACGTACACACGCTACATACACACGTGCGTATACACGGGTTCGCAAGCTGGCCACCGGATGAAGGGTCGCTCTCTTTCTCCTGTGTCACGTTCAGCAGAACGAAAAGTTTCATACGCGTTTCATACGACGCGAAATAGAACGTTACGTCGTAGCGTTTTCGCGAGTGGCCGGTCAGTCGGTTCCTCTTTTTCTCCGCATCGCATTTTTCACTCTCGCTTTTATTCTTATTTTCCTTCTTTGTCATCTTTTGTTTCGCATTTGTCACCGCTGCTCCTGCAAACGACCGCTCATTTTCCTAATGCGACATTTTCCTGATAGCGGTGCGAAACGAGCGCGGATCCGTCAATGGTCGTGATTACACGCGGCGGGAACGAGCGAGAGCATCACTCCATGTTTATGATAGATGATAGAAATGTTAACGAGGTTTCACTAGAGACCTTGTTTCGCTAGACCTTGTCTCAACTAGACAAAGTATTATGACGGTGAATTTACCCACACAGTGAAAAGTGATATCCTATCTAAATATCAATTTTAACTTTCTCTCAAGAGAAACAAAACCAACGCTGGTCCTCAAATTAATTTCTCAAGTCAATTATACGTAAAAGTAAAGTGTACGCAATTTTGGCACTGTGTAAGTATTTAAGTAGAATTCATGTGACAAAATAAAGTATTGTTTCTAACTTGAAAATAAGATTCTTCACATACATCATGTTTTTGGATCTGTGCCAGGATCGACTGTCAAAAATTGCGCGTCCTATTATCTCATCCATCAATTCTCGTGAACTAATATGTGCGTCTTTCTGTGAATTTAGTTCGACGGCATTTATGATGATGAAATTCTCCAATTACGGCACAGCTAAACGGGGATAGTTAGATTAATCAATACGCAGCAACGAATTATTAATACCAAGTAATAGTGGCGATAGTGTGTCGTGTAGGCAGCATAAGCTTTCCAATTATTTTGGTCTAGTGCATGACAACTGAAGCGTCGAGCCTTTCATCTCCCTTAACTGATACACCGGGGACCTTGTTAGTACCTGTCCGTCAACCTATCGATTACGCGCCGCCCACGTTTTGAAAAAAGAAATGATTAATATCGAAATGACAAGCGACGATGAGCTCGATCGGTGCGGAAAATAAACGAGGAGACCGATAACATATTCTGGTGATACTGACTATTTCTCAGTTTACCATATCGTGTTTATCGCGGCGGAAACACGTGACAAGGGCGATTAACGAGGCGTCTGCGTGCCGGCGATTATTTGATCTTCATTAACAAAGGGCCAGACTAAACAACAAAGTCTGATCGGTGTGATTCGAAACACGTGTATGTGTTGCTTACGCACACGTTTGTATCTGCCGCGTGTCGTGATATATCGCTCGCCAGATATATATATATATATATATATATATATATACACGCGTGTACACAGTTGTCATTGACGCGTGCACGTCGCGCGTGTGCTCGCCAGATGTGTCCGAGAGCGGGATGCTGCGCGTCGCCGTCGTCCTCCCACGTAGTGCGGTCACGGCGCGGCGCGGCGCGGCGCCTGGCTAAGAGGAGGCGAGAAGAGAGGAGGTGCAACACGCCGAGAGTGGAGAACGGAACCGTTCAGTCGCAGCCACGAAGCGGCGCCGTGCGCGACGATCGCGACGACGCGGACGACGACGTCGAACATCCGCGCATGTTACGCTTCTCTTTCGATCTTTGGCTGTCTCGATTGTGAACGTTCGTTCGTCTCTCCGTTTTGCTCGAAAAGGACTATCCGAGACGAAAGAATAAAATCAAATTTCCGACCGTCGAGCGAAAGAGATTTTTTTTTTTCGGTCGCGAAATTCTTTCCGCAATCGTGAGTGTCTGACAATTCGGACTGGTCTCGGATGTAACAACGTGCTCATCGGGAATACTTATCGGGAACTCGGCGAAGATCAGGCATGCAGCTTGAGTAACGGTGAGCCCGCGCGGTGGTGGTCGGATCTATAATTAACCGCGAAGAACGCGGCTGGCAGTAGAACGAGGTACGATCTCCGCAAGAAATCAAATTGCGCCCCGGGAGTGAAATCTCGTTGGAGAAAAAGTTCTCGATAAATTGAGGATAGCACTACGCGTTACTAGAAACTACGTGTGTGTGTTGAGCAATGTCAATAACGAATCGCAGGTTCATTGTGGGATTTGCTACGTTACGATCGGTGCGTTAAATCCAGCGATCGATACGACATGTAGTAGCATCATCTTGATTAGAGAAAACAAATCTTTACACATTGCGAGAGAGAGAGAGAGAGAGAGAGAGAGAGAGAAGAGTGGCATTAGTAAGTTCGTTTACTGAATATTGAAATTTGCCAGCGATTATGATAACAAAATGGGAGCGAATTAACTTGCAAGTTTCGTGAAAGCAAATGAACTGCGTGTAAGTCGCACTTAGGAAAGGGATAACTTTTCAATAGGTTTTCCGATTGTAAATACGCAGTAACTCCAAGAGATTGCGCTCTCTCTCTCTTGTATGCTTTGTCGTCATCGTCGTCCGATTTTATCGCGAGAAGCGGGAAAATTGGAATTAGCCGCGTGACTCATTTTCGAAGAGAAGGCCGAGAGTTCGGTCACGTTTTACGAGCGGAGTAATCTCGCGGAAGCCTGAATTAACAGCGACGTTAAGCGCCACGCCGACGCTGCCACGTACAACGAAAGAAGAAACGGGAGAAATCGACGAAGACTCGGAGATGATTAAAGGCACTTGAGAGCTCCGAATGCGGGGAGAACGCGTCGCCAGCGTGTCCCGATCGGCGATTAAAAGACCGATCGATTCCCGGAATTAACGCGAGCGTCAAACGAGCCGCGACAGAACCATCAATGCCCTAATCAATGTCACTCGCATCGTCGATCGCCTTTTGCCACTCGTGACGTACAGAGAGAGAAAGAGAGAGAGAGAGAGAGAGAGAAAGAGCACGCGATTTAACAGCAACGTCGAGAGTGACGAGTTTAACGTTGTCGAAAACGTCGTATCGTGGTCGAATCACGAGAGAGCGGACAGGAGAAAGGAACGCGCTCTGTCAATTGTGATTTCGTACTTTTGTTGCGGGTGCAGCATCCCCAAGTCGGCGAACAGTTTCGACAGAATACTGTTTTCATCGTTTTCGGAGGAGACGTCTGTGATTATGCGCGAATGGAGGATGAACTGTGGCGCGTGAGGGAGAGTGGCGGACGTTCTTAAACCGATGAAATGACAGTTCTGTGCGTGCTGTGGGCTATTCTGTCCACCGTGGCCTCGATCCTGGCGTGCTCCGGCTTTTATCTACCTTACTGGATTCAGGTGAGCGATCGCTTAGCTGTTAATTGCATTATGGAGATGCAATTACCATTACGAAGAGATGCCAGAAACTATCTTCCGAAAGTTCTTTAAATTTTTCACTTTAAAGTGATTTATGAAGACTGAAGTAGTTAAGTAATCTCGAAGGAATCTAAAAAACTTCGGGAAGGAAGAACTGTAGATAATTAATGAACAGCAATATTTTGCCTTTTTCTTTTTGTTTCTTACTTTTATATATATATATATATATATATATATACATACATACATATACACACATACACACAAGTAACCTTTAAATATGCTTTAAACATGTCTCTTTTAAATTAACATATCGTTACTTTCTACTGTGGCAGCGTTTCGACGTTCGGGCATTAACGTCGCGACATTAATAGAGCGATAAAGTAGCGCATCGATAAATATACGAGAGCAACTCGTTGAATCAAGATAGCGCGCGATAAAATAGCGTTATTATACCGGTCACAATTGAATTAGTTTTACGCTTCTATCGCGCGTGATATACAGCTTGATTTACTTATAATATCGTCATACTCCACGGTTATTTCCTACATGAGTCGGTGAACAACTATAGAAAACTAGCCGATAACTGGCAAAATTATGCTTATCGAAGATACGTGGAACTTCGCGCGGCACTTCTTCTCGTTCCGCATCGCCATCAAATCGTACGATGTCGTTTTCCGCGCAACTTCGCCGAAAGGTCATTCCGAGATTTTCTACGATCATAGTTCGCGCATCTTCGAGACTCTCATACGTGTAACGCGTACATATGCGCACGATGACTACGTGGAGAGATATGAAGAGCAAGTCGCAAGCGTTCTATCCCTTTCCTAGATCTTATAGTCGAAAAGCATCGTATCGTCAGTTTTGACGACTCCTCTTACTCCCGACAACTTCTATTACGACATGATCGTAAAGCGATTTAACAGAGGCACCGACGTTATAAAACGCCGACAAAATTTGCATGCTCGGTTAATAAACCACCGGGATCAATAATCTCGTGAGCAATAATCCCGTACGCACATCGAGAACGCATTTCGCGATTACAAAAAAAAAGATAAGTCAAATTTATTGAATGATGAACGGACTGAGCGCGTTACGGCACTACGATAAAGAGAAGAAAAAAAAAAAAAAACAGAATTTTTACATTTTTATCGTGTTATTTTAAAGTGCACTCTCTTCGTGCACACATTGAAGCGACTATCCATTTATCACTCTTGAGGTATTCACTGGGAAATTGGATGGTTAAAACTCGTGAACTCGAATTGCAAGATTCGCCGAGATCGAGTTTCGCGAACGGCTGCTTTCAGACCTATTCCCATGAATTTCTGATTCCTGCCGCGTAATTAAGCGTAATCCGATTACACGGCTATCGACGTATCGCAATAAATTAGCAAGAAACTGTGTACAGCTGCAGCATCCCCTCCAGATTACATAATTCGCGTTCAAGAACTTTTCTTTTGCTGCAAAATGTCGTTAAATAGAATTACGCTTTGATGTTCGTTGTTTCGAGTTTTCAGGAAAAAAGATCGTAATGATGTTAGAAGATTACATGCGTTTGCTATTGTTTTTATTTTTACGTTGGTTTGTTTCGTGCGCGAGATGTAAAATGAGATAGCAAGGGTGGAGTCTGCGACAAAGGAAACGAAACACTGAGAAAAGTAGCGAGGAAGGAGCAACTTTGAAATAAGAAAAGCAGAGAAGTCGGAGAAGGGGACCTGAAGGAGAGCGGAAGGGCGGAAAAGAAAACGTGAGAAGTCGAACAAGCTCGAGTTGTCTGACAAGATAGATCGTAGAACGACGGTAGTAATCGGATTCTTTGTTCTAAACGAACGAAACAACGAAACTGAAACATTAATTCTACAGCACACACGTCTTAATACTGTCTGTCTTACTAATTACGTAATCGAACATTTCGCGAGAGAATTAAAACATTCAAAAGTTGAATCCTCTTCTAACTGAAGAAAAATTGCATGACAATAAAACATATTTAAAAAAGAAGATTTGTAAAATTCCCGGACATTGTAGAGAATTTACATAGTTTCAAAAATTATTTGTTTTTTTTTTTTTTTATTAAAACAAATGACGCGAGAAATTACGTACGCGCCTGGCTGGAACGCGATATTAACGTGTTTAACTTGTGCAGCAAATTCAGACAATTAAATGATTTCAATCAAGCCACTGCAGGCATTGTCAACAAGTGTAACGATGTCCTCGTTGTGATGCGAGACAAAATTTCGGTCCTTGAAACTTACCGAGACGTTCGTTACGCGTACAAGATTCTTGAACGAGACAAGAACGCTTCTGGGTACCGGCAAGTTGGAAGAGGGAAGTTGATGAGGCGAATATCATCGGGTTGGGTAACTTTGTACTTCGCGCGACTACTTGCCTTCATCTGGCTGTTGTTGTTACAGATTGTCGATGTTGACTAAGCTTGCAAACCAAGTTCCGATCACAGCCAAATTGTTCGTATTCTCTAAAGTTCTCTCGAAAAATAAAGTTTTGTTCTTTAATTATATTATGATCAGAAACACGCGAAATTTTTTCCATTTTCTGAGTCTCTTTTGCGTCTCCGAAATGGGCAACTAACGATAAGAAACTCTTTTTTTTTATGGCGCACGTATTTTTTACGATATTGTATCTTTTAATGTAGAGATGTTCGGTTTCTAAAAGCCCGTTTATATTGTTCGAGATTAATGATGTATCGTCTTACAACGAGTCATTGGAGAAACCTACGATTATAAAGAGAACCCGGTCGCAAAAGGAATCTTGTTACCTACAATGTTTCATCGGTAATTAATGGAGATGGCACTTCTCTCTGAAATTTTCTGTTTTCTCTACGCAACTCTTGTTATTTACATTTTTTGTTCTAGTTTCAAATATACGCGTAAATTTATTTACAAAGATAAAATATAGAACAAAAAGCATTTTATAAGAATTTTCATTGTGCGCTCTTTGTGCTGCAATTTTACATTTAATCGGGATCTTTTATCACGGTTTATTAATGAAAACGGATGCAAAAGAAATAAGCTTGGAGAAAATAGCATTTGGCAAACGACAAGCGAGCTTATTACGACATCTTGCAAAGATGATCACGTTATACTTTTTTTTCTCTTCGTATTAAGAAGAAGCAATCAAAAGCATTCAAACAGAACGGCGAGACGTTTTCCGTTACTTTGGCGCCGTATAGAATCTGTTAGGAGAGGAAGAAAATTTTCTCCGCTATGCCAGTGCCTCGCATATAAATGAATCGAATATATGTCTTGCTCTAGATGCTGTTGCACGCTCGATTAACTGGCACAGTTTTTACTCAAGAAACATGAGCAACGGTTAAATAATAGTGATGCCAATATCTAGTCTCATGTATGTACATTATTTACATTTCGTAATCTATTTTTAAAAATTAAATTTTCCGTCTCGTATATAAAAACATCTCAGAAAAATAACAGTCTACAAATATGCGGAAAATAAAGATTCTAAATGCAGTTCTGCAATTATTTATTAAAAATAAATACATTTATTAAAAATAAATACATTTATTAAAAATAAATATATTAATTTAATAAGTTTCTGCTAAGTCTTAATTTTACGGAGCATTTCCTCCGATTTCGAACTTACTGCACAGAAACTGAAACGCGCAGTAATAATAACCGCAGTAGTATAACCGCCGCATTTCCGCGGCCTTGTGTATTTCAGGGACGACTACTGGGAAAGGCGGACGCGTACTTCAGTTCCTTTCGGCGTTGCAACTACCCGCGAATCAGGGCACCTAACGCCACACCCGAGATAGTTTACGAGTGTGCGAGGTACTCCAGGTATGTATTCTCGAATTAATGTATTCCCGTATCAAAGCAGCGGTTTCGCAAGCGCGCCCAGAGGTTTTACGTTCGCGAGACATCGGGAATAAGGGCAAAAAAACACATGCGCCAGACGTCTCTTACGTTGCGCGAAATTTTAAAGAACATACAGCCGGGTTGCAAATTCGCTCAGTCACTTTTGCGAATCATCCCACAGATTGAGCAAAATGAGAACAATTTCCTCATCATATGCTAGACGTTTTCTTCTTGCTGAATGCAGTTTTAATTATTTCTTCGTAATAAAATTGTAACTCGAGAGAATGTAATTCTGATAATCAAGACCGCACAAGCACAGCAATGGAAATGAAATGAATTTTTACCAAAATAAAACTTCGTAAGATAATTACAAACGTGATGTAACATTGGAGAATTATTAAGAAAATTAAAAATAATTGCAAAAACTGTATTAAAACACAGAGTAGAAATTTAAAAATACATTAAAAATGCGTATTAAAATCATGCTGAAAATGCAACATTCTGAAATCGAGATAACCGAGAAAGGATTATCGAATTTAAAAAAAAAAAAACAAAATTCTTTACGAATTACTCATTTAAGGTAGCAATATTTCGCGCATAGTAAAACAGCGTTATATACATATATTCCAGAGACGAACGAGTAACATTTAAAGTTAGACAATGTACGAGTAATTTGAGTTGGAGGAGATGCGGATTTCGAATAATTTCGGACCGAACTCAAGTGGCTCGTATAATTCGTGTCGCGTGGCCGGAATAATTCCGCGTGACAATACTCGTGCCCGCGACAGCGCGAGAAAACGGGATACCCGTTGCTGTGTAAAAACTTTCTTCGTGAGCTACGACGGTTCTGTAGCGCGCGAGTACGGCCGTAAAAATCGCGCGCAGATCCCCTGCGGCATTGAAACTAAAGCACCGTTATTAACAAAAGGGAATTATAAAAAAAGGGGCAAGCGGAGAAAAACGAATTTTTTTGCGAACGAAACGACGAATTTATGTAGAATATCATAAGTTTCAGATAAAACAATAGCTCTTCGTTAGTTTGTTTTAGTTCGTTCGCAGAAAAAAAACTTTTGTTTGCGCGGATATGTTATTGCAAAAGTTAAATGCGGTCATCAATCTATCAATCTATTTTGGGTAATATTTTTAAATATGCACAAAAGTAATTAAGTTCAATGTCGTTATATTACTCATGCAAATGTCTATTTCAGAACTGCGTGCACTGTTATTTGCAATAACTTTACAAAATCAATTTTTATGATAAAAAATGCATGTATGCATGTGTAATGCATTATATAATTTTACACGTAATTTGCATTAAGCATACATAAAAACAAATTTTTACTTACTTTCCGTGGCATTAGTATTAATATAATACTAATGCCGCGGAAGTTTATCGCCATAGCATATTTGTGTTGATTCTATTGTGCTATGGCGTCAATAACAACGGCGCATAACAGGAAATAACAATTACTGCCATAACAATGAAGAGATTAATCGGATCGAGTTCCATTTCGAGCGCGCGAAAGTATTAAGGTATATTTTGTGAATGACGTATATTTTTCAAGTGTAGCACACGTGCGCTATCCCAACTGCGGCTAAATGATGCGCATCAAATTCCCGCTCTCGCAGGATCAATGAAAGCACGTTAAAAACAAGAAATCCGACTATTCCGCAACTGAATTACCGCCATTATGTATCACACGGAGTGCGCGCACGTAAAGAATTTGTAGTCGAAAATAACGCGCTAGGTTTTACGCGATAGAAATAAACGCAACGACCTACGACAAAATATGGAAATTGTATCTTTTTTTTTTCTCCCCCTCATCGTTCCGCGTACTCGTTAATCCATTCGTCCGACATTCGTGCACGCGCAATGTTGAAATCATATGCAGTTTGCAACGCGAATTGCAGTTCCAGTCGTGAAAACAATTTTTCTCAACTTTGATTTCATTTTTCTTTTTTTTTTTTTTTTTTTTTTTTCTATATACGGATAAAATTTTGCTTGTTATTTATTTTGCACGAATGAGAGAACGAGAATAAGAACTTTTATTATTGTACATTCGGGACGTAAATTCTAACATACAAGCAATATCTATACAGTCAATTCGTATTTTGCAGATGTACGCCATTCAGATATGTATTTTTAACAAGAAGAGTTATTAAAAATTACTGAAATGCGAAAAATAAAAAATTACACACATCCCTTGGCACGACTAACAGATCGAGAGAGAAAAAGAGACGAAATAGTTGTGAAAAAGTATGACGAGCGTAAAGAGCTGATGTAACTTTATAAGCTTCGCTACGATTGATGTTCCATTTTTGTCGAGACAAAAGAGCGAACAATACTATTTCGTGTCAGAATACGTGCGGCAAAAAATATTTAGTTTGGTCGTGTTTAACGAATCAAAACTTCCAGCAAGCTAAAAACAGATAATACGATATTTTACATGATCTCGCGAAAAATATTTGCGTAGAACGAAAACTATTATCCGCATGTTTCACTCGCGTTTGTACATCTATCCCGTATCGCTTTCTTTCGGTTTTCGGCATCAGCAATTTTGTGAGAGTCGGTTCTCTTTATTTGGAATATTTGACGATATAGTTTTGAAATTTTTCCATCGGAGCGAAATTTTCTGCCCGATATAATGGTTCACGAAGCAGATTGCCTCATTATATTCTGGATCAATAAGCTTCATTCTGTTATGTATATATATATACATATATATATATATATACAGGTAGCGGAATTGTTTTGCTGCAAAGAAATTTAAATTCAACGCATCGGCCAAGAAATCGCGTTATTGCGCGCAAACGGATGAAATAATGCATTTAAGTTGGTAATTTCTGAATTTGCTCAAAACACCAGCACAAACTTCTGCAAAATGATAATATAATTTAACTTAACTTTGTTTAATTTTACGCTGAAAAGTTTAATTCGCTACGCGAGATATAATATAATTTTCCGTTTGAATTTGTTCTCCTGTATTATTACATCAGAACGTAATTAGGTTAAAATATATATTTGCTTCTCCGCGCTTTGCTTGAGCCAGATCGATTAATCCATGCTAATTTCATTGTTATATACAAAGAGCGCAGAATTTTTGATTAATGTAAAACGAGAAAATAAATATGTCAATAAAATCATAAAATTTATGTGATTGAATTTTTTTCATTAAACTTGTTGCCAGTTGAAATTTTCAGTATCAAATTATTTTTGCATGTATGTGCGTGTGTGTTTTCAGTACGTTAATAAAACACTATTTTCGATCAAATATATAACCGTCTAATATATACATGCATTATGAATATTATAAATATAACAATAATCTCGTATTTGTACTTACATATAAAAATATTTATACGCACTTTTCTTCTCAATTTCGAACATATTTTGTAAAAAAAAATGAATTTTTTCTCTTTCGCGAAATATATATATATATAATTATAATATATTTACGAAGTAATCAGCATTTTAATGGAAATACTATAAACAGTATTTTAACGCGAATTTATTATCGTGTTTCATTGTTCAGCTTTTGGGACATACCAAGTGCCTGGTGGCAGGCGAGTACAGTCACGATGGGAATCGGTGTCGCGATCGCAGTAATCGGCGCCTTGACGCTCTTGGCAGCAGCTTCGTCATTCCTCCCACACATTCTGAAAACACCCAAGCATACGAGAATTCTTGGTTCCCTACAATTGCTCGCTGGTGAGTGTTACAAATGTATGCACACTTTTTTAACGCTTGTGATTAAATTTAGTGACGGTAATATATATAGTAGCTTATTATTTTTTAAATAGAAAAAAACATATGGTAGTAAAAAATTCATTCTAACAAAATATGATTTCTCTCTTTGTCAACTCTATTTAAATCGCGGACGCTATTAAAACTGATAGTCCGTCAGTTCGGACTTCCAATTGACGCGAGTGACGAAAGTAACGGATCGTCGGAAAACTCTCGGCGAAATAATGAACTGTCCCCGAATAAAATAGATATCACGACGACGTCATCCTTCTTCCAGCATTGACATATTCCATTTACGCGCTTCAAGTTAGTTCGTTGTTCTCGATTTGCTCCTTTCTGCGTTCGAGGGTCGCTTTCGGAAAAATGACAGAGTCGCCCGCGGGCTCGAAGCGACATGATCGATGCGGGGCGAAGTCGGGAATCCTGTAATACTGATTTCTCAAGAGAAAAATGTTATATTCGACGCAAAATGTTGAAATTGGAAATTCGCGTGATTAAAGCTTTCTTAAAGTATTTATTTGTGATTTTTAGCAGATTTGTAAGCACATTTACGTTAAGAAATTCTGCTCGAAGAAATAATATGTAAAGTATTTTTAATTTTTTCGAAAAAAAAAAAGAAACAATATCTTTCGCACAGAAATTTGTATTCTATCAAGTCATCATCACTGTCACAAAAAAAGTCGACAAATTATGGCAAATGCCTTTCGATAGCTGTCGAATTCGGCCGTGCGCAGAGTAGTTAGCGATGTAGGTTATGATTGATGTGCATTTTCACTTGTTTGTTACAGCAGCGATGATATGCGGCGGACTAGTCATGTATCCGATAGGCTGGGATAATCGAGAGGTACGAGAATCCTGCGGAAAGGGAGCCAACGTTTACAATCTCGGTGGGTGTTCCCCTCGTTCTCGATCATCGTTATCCAGTTTTCACGGTGTAGGAAACACGTAGTAGCAAACACACAATATACAGACCGGAATATTACGCGAAGCGCGAACGAATGACGCGCTTAAGGAACTTAATTTCGCCGGAATGCGGCGCGCGAGTTATCGATCTAATTCGATAACTAATTAACGCCCGAAGGACTCGGAGCGCGAGAAGTTACGCCTTGCTCGTTTCCTAGTTTAACGAGACGTCTTCAACGAGAAATTGCCGTTTCGATGTGGCGCAGAGAGAAATCCGTGTGTCTGTACGTGATTACTCTTACGGACGTAACAGCGGCTGCGACGACGACGACGACGACGACGGACTGGGGATCGGTGATGGAAGTTTCCGCATTTTCGCAGGCGAGTTTCCGGAGCGTTTTACCGGAGCACTCAACGACCTACAGCCATTCCGAGACTTTACGTAAACGAGTCGAGACTTATGGCTCTTGTAACTTCGCGGGGCGCGCAATCCATGTCTCGACACCGGCCTCGGACGTAGTTCCTGATTTCCCCGTAATTTCCTAGCGTGCCCGTAACGATCTGATTCGACATCGACGATCCGGGAATTTGCCTTTCAATACCCAAGGGATTGTTATTGATTCACCGCGGCTGCGAATGCGTGCGTTGTGTTCCGCGCGCGAATATCATTCCGCAATATTCAGATTCACGCAGCAAACACACACGCACACACACACATGTCCAACAGATTTGCCACACGATAAAAGGAAACGTAAACATTTGTCTGTATCGCATCTTCTGTTTAACTGCAATCTCTGTATTTCTTGTTATTATAAACAAGAATAACGAGTTAAAACAAAGTTTTAAGTTAAAACTACGTGCGTGTGACAACTTTAGAAACAATTTATTTATATAAACGCGAAGAATTATCAGATATCCATCTGGAACGCATACTTGATGCGATTCAGTGCGCGAGTGACAGGAGCGTTCCCAGATGAATGCGGCAGGTCGGATCAGATCTTGGCGGATCAGATCGACGTGCGACATCATAGCGACGCGATGACGAGCGAATTGCATATATTTCAATAGATGTACGTTCCGCTGGTTAAACGAATCTCTCGGGGTGTGCGTTAAATTCAAGCTATTTATAAATTCCGACAGAGAAGTGCGCTACATGTGTGGGAAACACATCAAATCGTTGCATAGCTCGAATTATTCAAAGCCAGTTAATCCGAACGCTGCAGCTTACATTCCCAATTGCCGTTCCCAATTAACATTTGTATTACTTTAGTGTTAAATTGAGATACAAATTCGTAGCTACGTTCCAGTTACGTCAACGATAGTATTGATCACGTGTTATTACTTGTATTGGTAGTCCGTTCAAATAGAACAGTCTAAATGCGTGTGGAACATGTGTCGATCATTTGAGAACATTATGTAGCTCGTTCTTCGGTAACAGAGCAATCAAATTTATAGTTAGCACCTGTTCTATAATTGGCACTTATTCATTTTTTCAAGTTGTTAACATTTTTGTTCGTTTTTTGTCACTTTTTATTACACTTGACATTTTAGTAGAATTAATTTAGATTGTTTTAGACGACGACATTATTTTTAAGGTCTTTTAGTTGGCATTCTTGAGAAAAAAAAATTGACAGGTCTTCAAAATGCCAATCATTGAGTTTGAAGTGCCAATCACGTTTTATCCTATTTCTGTCGTGAAAACATGTCGTTTCTTTGTAGCCGCGTCAAAAATATCATCAACAAGAAAAGTAACATCCATCAATATCCCAGTGGTGTCTATTTTTTCTGTTTATTGCATTTTACGGCGTTGATCAGAATAGTCTCTTTGCTTTATTATTACGTGCGATGTCTTTTGTTCCTCTCATCACATGGAATGTAAATCAGTTCATCTCGCGATATGGTAATCTATTCCCTACGCATATGATCGAGCTATTACGACGACAATAAGCCCAATCTCGGAACGACAATTAGATTACCAAGCTATTTCTCGAGAAATTTCCACGGATGATGATTCTAGCGGGGATTGACAATAAAACGGATGCTGTTCTGTTTTAGGGAAGTGCTCGGTGTCCTGGTCGAGTCACTTGCTGGTCGGCTCGGTGGCGTTGCTGATGCTGTGCTTCGGCCTGAGCTTTTGCGCGGCGCGATACAAGCCCGCGAACTCGCACGCGGATCCTCTGCGCATTTGACAATCAAGATACTCCCAGTCGATCCACGCCTACGCCTCACCGTCAAAGACGACCACGCTCTCCATCGTCACGGTCTGTTGATCGCGCCTGTTGCGTACACATATGTGCGTGTGAGTACAGCGAGTCGTCGTCACCGTCTCTATCTCCCCCCGTGCCGCTTGGCGTAGCGCGAAACAAGATACACATATGTTATCGTCGCATACAAACTACTCATAACATCTGCGCGTGCAAGCGTGGAATGCGCCGCGTGTGTTGCGGGCCGTTACGGCATATGACGAGCGCCATGCGCCCTCGTGTGCATCACGTACATTTTTCATTTCGGACACAAATACGCAGTTTTTGCGCGATTTTCACTTCGGTTCGGTGCGCGATTTTCGAATGCGAGAGCGCATTTCTCGCGCGATCATACTACAGACCTACAGTACTCGTAATAGTATTGACAGAACTTGACGATATGTGTGAATGAACTTTACGTGTGAGCCATTCCGTCGTGTGCTCCGAAGAAATCGATGAAATAATTAATGTAAACATTAATAAAAGCATAGGTACAAAGTGACTACTTGACAAATTAACGTTTTTCATCTTTCATTTTGAAAGTTCACACGTCTGTGTCTCTTGTAATTCCATTAAATGCTGAAAAAACGTTACTATTGATCTGACAAAAACCTAATATTTTTTTTCTTTCTGTGAAGATAACGTTTGTAAATTTTAAGACACTTCTATAATACATATTTATGAATTAATAAAATGTTTTCTATAAAATGTTCGAGATAAATGTAGTAATTAAAAAAATTACTACACACACGGTAGGTATTTTTTTTTTTTTTTATTACTCACTAAATTACGTTAAGACACACATTCAAATCTCAGAAAACTGATTAAACTCACAGATTTTGGTTTTAACGCATATCTGTCCTCTCGAGCAAATCTCACTCACAGTCTTTGTACATAGATCTGTACATGTATGTATGTATATATACACACACGCGAGAACACATACTAGAGTGTGTCCTCGCGACAGACGAAACGGTTTCGAGAGACTTGCTACGGGTATTTCCAATTCGGTGCCGTAGTAAAGCCTTGACTGGAAACGACGAAGCAATTGGCAATTCGCCTCAGCGGGACTTTCAGCACTTTCAATTCGCACGGGGAGTCCGCTCGTCGAGCGTGTACACGGCGCGAAAGGATCCCGAACGGAGAGACACGGACACTCCCCTGTGCGTCGGAAGTTCGCATTCAGATGCGCCGTAACGATTACGATGCCTCCAGGTGGACTAGCAGCACACACTCCTCTCCGGAGAACCGGAAATCACTGTGTTTCCTATATCCCTCGAAATCTTTCGGGTATATCGATCGCGAAGGCACACAGAACGTACCTTCCGAATCTCCAGAGAGATTTGAACGTTCCTCTCTTACGTTTATCCTCGTCTTGGATCTCTTCTCTTCAAGATGTTTCGTAAAAGTAAATTTGTTGATGAATGGCACCGAGTGTTTTTCGTGAAATCTATTCCGAGATCCGAATGTTTTCGAGAACGCTTGTGTTTACAAAGAAATCTGTCGTTTTAATTTCGCGTTGTTTTTCTTTCCAAATTATATGTTTTCTTGCAATTTAATTGTTACAAAAGGAGAGAAACGGTCATATATTACGGCGAGGAGAAATATATCATCGCGGTTGGTTTATTAAGTGCCAAGTAATTGTTGTCCATATTGAATCGCGCGAAAGTTGAGAAAATTGGATTTAGTCAGACGCGGGCGGAAAATTTAGCAGGTAGCGAAATCCGCGTAATTAAAAGATAAAAGGATCAGAGAAGGTCAGAACTCTCTCGGCTCTCTAGCTGCGGGTAGTAGTTAGTTTATTTGTATCGCGGCTTCTATCTAAACTGTCCGTCTTTTTTAAACAAACAGGCGGGCGAGTTGAGTTTTGCTAAGTAAAATATTTCCTCGTTTAATATTTAATATCCCCCGTTTAAAATTCCAATTGATTCAATTTTAAAAGTGCGAACACACAATTTTTTTTTATAAACATCGCGCAAAAGCTCTTTATATTTTTATCATCGCTAAAAAAAATTCACCAAAGCAACCAGTGTCTCTGCAAGTTTTTTGTTAAAGAAAAATCGGCTGCAATTTGGTCGCAGAAACTCGGTGTGTGTATAGATATTCGTGAATATTGAGCTTTGCCTTCCTCTTTGTGTGACTGCTAGGCATAAAATAGCCTGCAATTGTATCTGTGCGATATGTAAAAAAAAAAAAAAAAAAAAAAAAAA
>QVOB01027719.1:0-25758 GCA_014839585.1 Pseudomyrmex concolor | reverse complement strand
TTCAGATGGATTAAAGAAGTTGGAGCATCGCTGGGTCAAGTGTATCGAGCTAAAAGGAGACTATGTTGAGAAATAAATCGCCACTTTTCGAAAATTTTTGTTTTTTTTCTGTAGGCTAAGTACTTATCGGACTGCCCACGTATGTATAACTTTGTATGAGTAATGTTAAGGTATCATGTTTTAAAAAAAGAAATAAATTAATTTTATTTTTGAATATTTATTGCTCGTGCCTATAGCACAGAATATGACGGCTTGTTGGAGACATATTACGGAATAGAATCATGTCTTCTTGTGGCGTACGTACCGACAAGTCGCTTGACATGGCTACGGTGTCGGTAGCATGGCTACGTAGTTGCCAATGTGCACCACTCGTGGACATTGCGCTGACTTACAAGGCGGTAAATGATTACACATTCTCTTATGAGCCTGGCCGCTCTTAGATTTCTCTCTGGTTTTGTTTTATATAGATTCTGGAATCTGGAGTCATTATAGAAGTATCTGTACTGTACGATTTGCACCTTGACTGACGTTGTCTCAGCCGCGACACATATGCGTACTACGCGTGTGCAAAACAGTGAAGCGGACTTTTGTTAAATTCACGTGTTTGCTCACGGCTCACGCCGCGTCGACGGAATCGTGCGTTATCGGCGAGAGAACGGCGCAATTAGGGAATAACAGGGAAAATCCCTGTGATGGCCTGTCGCGCGACAAACATCCTTCCGGCGAGCGTTCTTCCGGTCAAGGGCAAAAGCAACAACTCGAGCAGCAGGTGATCACGCTATAGCAGCAGCTAAGAAAACGCGCGCACAACATCAAATTGCATAAGTCTACCCGTCTGGCGAAGATGTTTGCCTGTAGCAGAGCTATTGGTCGATTATTTACCGAAATCACGCACGCAAATCGCCCATATCTGTCTATAAAATATATCGGTACGTACACTTGCGAGATAGTGGATATTTTGCTTTTTTCTCGTCCATTTCCGCCTACCGGTCATTTAGACATCGGTTGGAAGATCAGTATTGTTTTTTATCTGTTCCTATGAATTTGCTTTTTTTGTGTGAAAAAAAATTCTAATTTTTTGTACATCTGTATTCTGCTTGTAAGCAGATGTATGTATTGTGTGCGTAATTACAATAATTAAATATTTGGATCAAAAGAGGCTATGTTTACCATTTTCCGCACGCAACCTGAAGTAGGCTGACAATGAGTGACACAACCTAACCTAACCTAATCTAACCCTAACCTAATCCTAATCCTAATCTAACCCTAAAGAAATGCACGTAATTTCTCTTTTTGTTTTTAATTTTAATACATTTTTACAGATATTTGTAATTATATTATGAATAGTTACTATTGTTATGTTATGTATTTGTATTGCATCATTCTTTTGTATCTTGTTAAAGAAAATATATTGTCTTTTTCGTGACATTTTATCAATAAGTATTACCTGGCTTATTAAAAATATTTGCAGGAATTGTAAATATTAGTAACTTGCGCTATAGTAACGATGTCAGTAATAAAAAGCCTCACAAACCAACGGGTACCACTATCAAACCAGAGGAATGTACATTTGAATCTACATATTCTAAGTCACAGAAAGCCATTCCTCCTTGTGAGGCACAATCAGATGGATCTTGCCCAGCATATGATACATGCAAAGGAAATGGAGAACAGAAATCACAAAATAAAAAAGATTCAGGTTTTGGAAAAAATGGGAAATATAAATTCCGTTACTGGCATTTACTTGCAGCCTTGATTGTAACAGGAGTAGCAGGATATAAGGTAATGTATCAGAAAATTAACTAAAGTCAAAGGTATTCATAGATCTTATATAAAATGTCATTTTATATTCAAGCTCAACTTCAGATGTTCTATAGCTAATGAAATGGCTTGTACTGCATCTTAAGATAAATTTGAAATGGTCTAAATATAATATTGAACTATGAATGCTGATAGGATTTGATTATAATTTATTCTTTTTACTTATAATTTATTCTATTACAAATTCTTTTAAATGTAATTAATTGATTAACCAATTCATTTTTGCTTGTACTTGTGGCTGTGAACAATTGGAGACAGTCAATGGTATTCAGTTTATAAGCTAATAATGAGTAATTTGTTTTTTATTTAGTGAATACTTTTTGATTTAATTTTGGTTTTTTTTTTTTTTTTTTTTGATTACAATTTTTGAGTTGTTATATAGATGTATTAAGACTTTCAATTTATAATTATACACACACATACACATACATGTAGTATGTGCAAATTTCCTTTAAACTTGTTTTTTAATTAGTTTTTTTAAATGTATTTTGTAGATACCTTCTTGGTGGAAATATGAGTTTCAGCAAAAAGATAAAAGTAAATATAAATTAAAGAATGTATTTTACATTAGATATTATATTATATATTCTATTATATATTATATATATTAATATCTTTTTTGTGAGTTTAGAAACAAAAGACACAAAAAAACTTAGAAAGTTCAGAAAGAAAGTAAAAGTTCCAGAAGATTCTAAATTAATACCTCAAGAAGTACCATATTTGCTGATAGGTGGAGGCACAGCAGCGTTTGCAGCATTTAGGTCAATTAAGTCTAGGGATGCCAAAGCTAAGGTACATCAGTGAAACGATAGGTGTGAGAATGTTTTCTCTTTTAATTAGAATGCACAAAAAAGATTTTATTTTCAGGTTTTAGTTATAGCAGAAGAAACAGATTTTCCATATATGAGGCCACCGTTGTCCAAAGAACTCTGGGATAATACAGACAAAGAAACAACTGCACAATTACGTTTTAATCAATGGAACGGAACTCAGAGAAGGTAAATCTTGCTATAAATTTTTCTGTACAGTTATTTAAGCATCATTGGGTTAGAATGTTTATTTGCAAGTATAAAAAATAGAATTTTTACTTTTATTTTACAGTATATTCTACGAACCACGCGAGTTCTATTCGAATGTTGCTCATCTTAATGAATCTGATAAAGGTGGAGTAGCTGTAGCTATGGGTTGGAAAGTGATAAAACTCGATGTTGTAAACAAAACTGCAATTCTTGATGATGGTCATGAAATTAAATACAACAAATGTCTTATTGCAACTGGTAAGTTTTATTAAATAGTAAAAATAAAAAATTAATTTTAAATTATTGTGTATAAATTATCTGCAGGTGCATCACCGAAGAATCTGCCAATATTTGAATCGGCTGAATATGAAGTAAAAAAGAAAATTACAACATTTAGAACAAAAGATGATTTTCTCGATTTGCAAGAGATTGTTTCCAATCCTAAGTGCAAAAATATTGTAGTAATTGGCGGTGGATTTCTTGGTTCAGAAATTTCCTGCACGCTCGCTAGAAATTGTATGATTTTTATTTAAGAGATTATAGTCGATATGTCAAAAAAATATTTTATTAATGGTATATAATGTATATATATTTTTAGATGCTAAATCGAAAAAGATAGTTCAAATTTATAAAGAAAACTCTATAATGGCGCAAGTATTACCAGAAT
Organism: Pseudomyrmex concolor; assembly: GCA_014839585.1. Lineage (NCBI taxonomy): Eukaryota > Metazoa > Arthropoda > Insecta > Hymenoptera > Formicidae > Pseudomyrmex > Pseudomyrmex concolor. The sequence goes on along the minus strand of QVOB01027719.1, from coordinate 22,251 downwards.
ATTTGAGCAAGTGGACCACAAAAAAGGCTGAAATGGAAGGTGTTTATTCTATTTGTAATGCCGAAGTGCAAGATTACAGATACAAGGATGGTCAATTGTCTCTTGTGCTTACCGATGGTCAGACTGTATGTTTGCGAGTTCATATTTTTATGCAATTAAGTAAAGAATTTACTGAAAGTCTAGCCTTTTTTTTTAATAAAACAGATCAACGCTGATCAGGTGATAGTAGCAGTTGGTGTTCAACCGAATACAGATTTGGCAACTACTTCTCATTTGGAGACAGATCCTAATATAGGAGGATATCTTGTTAACGCCGAATTGGAAGCGAGAAGTAACGTGTGGATCGCTGGTGATGCAGCATGTTTCTACGATGTCAAACTAGGTAGAAGAAGAGTTGAACATCATGACCATGCTGTTACCTCCGGAAGATTAGCTGGCGAGAACATGACTGGTGCAGGTAAATATCTACAAAGTATGTTAAATTCGCAAAAACGAAATTCGAAAACAAGTAAATTTTGTTTCGAATAGGTAAACCGTATCTGCATCAATCGATGTTTTGGTCAGATTTGGGACCTGATGTGGGATATGAAGCTATAGGTATCGTAGATTCGTCTTTACCAACTGTTGGAGTCTTTACAGAAGCAATGGAAGCAAACGCTAATCCTATTAAAGTAAGTAATCCTTATAAAAAAAAAGTATATTGAATTGAAAATATTTTTATACAATTTTGTTTTTTTTTTTTTTTTTGTTTTTTTTTTAGGAACAAAAACTAAATTCTAAAGAATCACATTCTAATGTAAAATTAGAGTCATTGATATTACAAAAGACAAAGAATATTGACAATAAAAGTACAGAAGAAAAGAAAGAAATAGCTAAAGATGATGAAAAATCAGAAAAGAAAGAAATATCTAAAGATGGGCATTTGGAAAAGCAATCTGTAAAGCCCGAAAATTTTAGAAAAGGCGTTATTTTCTATCTACGAGATGGTACTGTAGTAGGAATACTGCTGTGGAATATTTTTAACCGAATGTCAATTGCTAGGCGGGTAAGTTTATGTCATCAATAATTTGTTTTATTTCTGTTACAATTTATTTTAAGTAAAAACTATTTACAAATTTTAACCGACATTAGTTTTGTTTTTTCCAAGATTCTAATACATATTTTGATAAATTTAGGTTCTTACAGCAGACACAAACTATGACGATTTAAATGAAGTAGCAAAACTATTTGCAATTCACGATGAATAATTTATATTCGGTTAATAAATAAGAGTAATAATAATATTACAAGATTATCGTATATAAAAAGCTATTTTCACTTCCGTATCTGGAATAGTGTCAATATTGGACGAACTCGTAAGTAACATTGTTGAATTTTGCAGATGTAAATTTATCAGCATTATTTTGTGTTGTACATGTGAAGATGCTTTTAATACATTTTGTGTCTACAACACTTTCTTGTATACATACTTTACATATGTTTATTACGGCTAATGCTAACTCGGGAAGCATTTATGTAAGAAATCACAAAAAAATGTTTTATTAAGTGTAATACAATCGTTATTTGTTACATAAATCGTTTTTATTGATATACACAATTCATTATGTAAAGAATCTAAAAACTATTTTTCTTTTACACAAGTAAAAGTTTACTTTTTTTTCTATTACTTTGTATGGTATGTATCTTTCTTTTTTTTACAGTAAAATATCTGAATGTAATATGTAATACATTGTGTGTGTGTTATGTATAATATAAATATATATTTATATTTCGTCTGAATTTAAATTTTTTGTCATCGCGGGTAAAATCCTATTTCTATATCGTTGACTCAAATTATCCATGTACGAAATGTAAGTATGACAGCGATATTCATCAAGAATCTAAAAAAATGCATTTGATAATTCATTATTGATAATTGATTAAGGATTTCACGGTACGTTATATATATATATATATAAATAGATCTGTAAGGACTATATTTTGTATACCATATTTTCCGGCCATATTTTTCCGTTTGTTAAATCCTCTAGTAGAGTATCCTGACAGTATTGCAAGAGTGACACACAATAATACACCATATAATCCGGCGGATATAAAATGCAAATTGCGAAAAAATGAACTATTTCTCTCCACGGAAGTATACTCCAGAAGCATTGAGATATCATTCTATTGAATATCATCCACCAATCCACGCCACAGATATCCTTATCGTTTTAATCAAAATGTTATAATTTTTAGACAGAAAATTTAAATCGTTAACTTTCATTACCTTTAATCCATATTTAATGTTTGGAAGTTCGATATTAACCATAGATTCTAAAACTTGCATAAACGTGAATTGCAAACTAGTATTTTCGTTAGTTTTTTCATCAATAACTTTGCCTAGTTTTGGCCAGAGCAACAATGTCGATGGAAATTGAATTAATTGCATTATAAACGTCTTGCATCTGTAATTAATTGTTGAATATATTTGATGAGATAGGTCGATGATGTGAGAAAACCTTCGATGGTTGATACAAAAAAAATATCAATCATATGAGATTTAAGTTTTCAATCTGAGACTCTTGTTGGCCAATGATGATATGTGACTAGCTTGAGTTAATCACTATTGACAACAAGCTCGTTTAATCTATCTTGATTCTTTATGACAAAATTCGTGAAGGATTTAAACTCCGTATTCATAGTCGTGATTCAATTTTAGAATTGGTTTTGCTAGGTTTGAAATAATCAAACTTAGCTTAGCTTGGAAAAAACATATATGTATATATATATATATATAATATTGGTTTATAAACGAACTAATTCTCAGGTTAAAACACAGCTTACGAACAGAGTTAGACTTGAACAAGAAAGTATTGCCACTAGCAAGATCATACCGAATATTAAACGTAGTCAAGATTAATTCGCAGTCAGCTGAGGCCTAGACTTATGTTCTTTTTTAGTGGACGCGATTATTTTAGAAAAATTAATGGAGAAAAATTATTAAATTCACATACCTCTCTAAATTTCCATCACAAATAAGAAACACTGTTCCTAAAAACCAGTCAAAACCTTCAAATTTACTCGGTTTGTTGTATTGTATGAATATGTAAGCGGAATGAATAAATTGTTTTAAATGTTTCTGGTTGTCATTATTATTTTTTAATATTTGTAATTGTTCGGCATATTTCAACGTGATATTAATTGCCTGCGTGTCTTCCGGCAGCCAATAATCCGCGTCATACGTTATATTCTCCTGCCACTCAAAGTGTTCTACCCATTCCGCAGTTGGGACGGCTTTGTGCATTTGATTTAATAAATTTATCATTGTTGAATTCTGTAAAGAAAAAGCTTTTCTATAGATTAGTTAATCAATGATTAATGAGAATTGCGTAAAGAATTATATATAAATTACCGTCATCGGACCTCGCGACTCTTTATGAGTTGTCCTAACTTGCGACACCCAACTAATATCTAACAATCCCGGTCTCTCCTCTTGCAGCATGTTACTCAATTCTGAATCGCAGTTCAAGGGTTTTATTAACATTATATCTGCGTATATTCTAGGAGGTGGAAATTCTGAAAACAGTTCACATTCTTCCAACGGTATTTCACGCTGATATCTTTTGAATGTCAAATAATATGATTTCAATAAAATATTATGTCGCAAGAAACTGGAATTATCAATTATGTATTCCTTTGTTGATTCCTGTTTATTGCCATCATTTTTTGTCATACTTCTCACCGAGTCTCTTTCATCGTAGTCTTGTTCATTGCGAGCGTCAATTAGAATCGTACTCATTTTCTGTATATCTAACAATGATTCCTAAAAACTTGATTTATTTTATAATTATAACTATTTTTCTTCTCCCACAACTTTATAATAATGTACTACCTGAAAATTTAATAAGTTTTCTAAGTAAGCATAAATATCCAAGTTCCAGATCACTGTGTTCAATGATAAAAGACCTAAATGATGATAGCTTGAATCTTGGTTGATCGCAGCACGTAGTAATTCGGACAAATTGGAAGGATAGTCGTTTTCCTCATCATTATTCAATTCGGTTATCATAAATGCGGCGAAACCTGTTCAATCATTTGCTTAGACAATGTACATACAAAGTAGCACAGTTAAGATTTGAAATTACTTACAATTAAAATTGAGAGAGAATAATGTAAGTATATGTAAAAATTCGTCGACGTTTTCTCGATTCCATGGATCGTAAAAGTATTTAGAATCTTCCGCGTTTGCGCAAGTTTGCGACAGCAAAGTCGACAGAACGTGAGGTGCGAGATCCGCGAGCACGTTGTAACCCATATCAAAATAGCCGGCCGATGAGATAAAACTGACTATGTTGGTTGAGCTCCAGGTTACTCTCAGAGGAACGATTAGTCCGCGAATCAATTCTTCGAATACTAACTTTTCATTGACAAGAGCCTGCAACCCGAGTGGTATCGATACCATTTTTAATAAAATTTTTTTGACAGCTCTGTAAAATGAAGAAATTTGACAGATTAGAAATTCAGATTTTGCAAAGTTAAAATTCGACGAGAACTTCGACTACCTATCTAATGGTTGTATTTTAGTCTCATTTTCAACGCCACATTTATTTAACTTTTTGTAGAATTTAGCGATAGCAGGATAGAATTGCATTTCTATCTGTTCTTGCGCAGCCTCATAAACGTCGTATACGTCAAATAATTTTTCCATGAGGCTGAACGAATTACAAATGTATTCTATATCCATTATGGAAAATGGTTGTTTCAACAAATTCGATGCGTATTGCACTATGATCGCGACTGGACATTTTAAAGATACGCTTTCGGAATTCGTTGAATGCTCTTTACAACTTGTAATCAAAAATTCTACGCCGTCACTTGTGTTCACCATATAAGAAATGATGTTTAACGTATGGGACCAAATTTTCAAATTATTTTCAGATAAAGACGTCAAATGGCATAATGCAGTGTGATAGAATTCAGCATTATATAACGTTTCCGATATATTCAGTACAGTTTGCAAAGCATTGCAGGAAGTATTGTACACTCCACTCGGTGCATCGGCTGCTATCTTATTCAAAGATTTTGTCAATTCAATGAGAAAATCAGTGACAACAAATGGTGTCTTCAATAAATCTTCAGCGAATAATGTTCGGCTACTCTCGTAACTGCAAAGCTGCGAGACAAAACCCACACAATGTAAATAAGTTGCGGTTTCTATCGTGTTTCCAGGAATACACAATTCGTTGCCTTCGTCCATGATGCAAGCGGTCAAGGCACAAGGTGTTGTTTCCAAACCGTTTTTAATACATTCAACGGCATTCTGAAGCAACGTTGGGGTTTTAGCCAAAGCAGTAACAAAAGTTTTCCTAGTTGCGAGACTATGAAGCCACCTCTTGCTCCATTTAGCCTGTGGTTCTAATACAGAAATTATATTCAGCATGTTCAAGGTTTTAGGTTGCAGTGTGTTACCGAAGCTGTGTGAACTAAGAAACGTTATAAATTGCTCTATAATTTCTTCCATAGTTTTTTCACTGTGTTTAGTGTTTTTCAACATTTCCTCGTGGTAGCAAATTGTCAAATACAATATGCAGAAAAGTTTCTCGTGCAGGAAGAACTTAAAGTTAATTCCGGAAATCAACGTGGGTAGAGTCTCGCACATTTTTTGCGAATGATATTGCGCGTTGAACGCATTCAACAGATTACCGTAAACACTGTGCAATTGCGGATAATTTAGTAATTTGGCGTGCACCCGCATGCTGGCCTCAAATATAGCTTTGCTGTCATCCGTGAGACCATCCAGTAGCATCTTTTCAAGCATGTCCCATTGAGGACTGTCATTTATGTTGGACAAATCGATTTTTAATAAAATTTCGTAACCAGCGAGTCTTACGTGAACCGGCTTATCGCGGCTGATTTTGTCGATAATGTAATTGTATTCGTCTCCGTTCCCTTGCGGAGAAACCCAATCGTCCGCCGTGATATCGCTAGTGAAAGACAATGACGACTGCGATTGTGACATCGCAGATGAGGGTTTTGTCACTACATATTGTTCGCTAATTACCTTCTTCATAGAGTTCAATAAACTGGTCATGTTTTCCGAGTGCGTAAGTTTGTGAGCGATATCGACGGGTCCCTGTTCTTTGTCTATGGCACTATGTATGGTTTTTCCAAACTCCTTCTTCAAACATTTTCTCAACCATTTGCGAAGATCCGATGATATATTATTTTCCATATTTATATGCAAGGTAATATTTATATCCAAGGTAAACAACTAAGGTAAATAAACAAGTAAATAAGCACATGAGACACACACATGTCTAACTTCTGTAGGAAACAATGTTTTGACAATGATTGCCATGGCAACAAGATATACTTTATACAGTCTGAAAAGACATAATATATAAGATATTTTTATAAGTATTTTTGGAGAAAACATAATTTATCTATTAAATTTAATGCATTGAATATTTTTATAGGTAATAAGTTTTTTATACAATTATGTGAGTTGTGTAATATCAATTGTATTTTAAAAATTAATAAATCTGAATATGTTATGTACAGTATATTATAATTTATTTATGGTTTTTAATTAGCACGCACAGGTACTATGATATTTGGAGACTTTGATCGTAACGCATTAATTCCGCCTTGCAGAGAGCAGACTCCTACGACACTACATTTTACTAGAAAATCTGCAAACTGTTAGAAAATATATTTAGAAGTAATGTTTCTATGATGAATTTTCTTTCCCATGTATCACTCACCAGCGCGTTATTTTGATCGTGTGGTCCAATAATTACAACGATGCTGCTTTTATTATCCACTAACGGTTTTGCCTGTGGTCCGAGTGTGTCAATGTGAGTTTGAGACAGTTGTACACTTGTGAACGGGATATTAATACTGCCAAGAATAGCACCTCTTTCAAATCTATTTTAAAACAAGATTATTATTAATAAAAAAGACAGATTATTATTGATAAAAAGGAAATAAAGTTTTTTAATTAATAGAGATTTTAGTAATGCACGTGCAAAAAATACTTACTGTATATTACTACGTACATCGACCGCTATGACCTTGCTTGGCGAGTTGTTGTAAAGATTTAAAAAATCGTCTACACTTATCCTTGGCATTTTTTCGGTTCCTACTTCAGGTTCAATCCTATTTATATCCTAAAAATTAATCAAAATCCTACATTTATCAATCCTATATTTAAAAAATCAAATATATTTGTTGTATGTGTGTATGTGTATACCTTTGTTGTATTGTATTGATGTTTTCTATATGTGATACTAGCAGGTGTATTTTGATACATTGTCATGGAATCTTTAACGCACAATTCTATATCAATCTCAGGCAAATCAGAAAATAAGAGGATGCATTCGTTGAAACCTGACATTAATAACGAGTCTCGCAGCTGCCTCAAAATTGCCAATCCGACTAGAAGAGGAAATGACGAGTCTCCCAGCAATAACTTATCCCACAAATGCAATATCTTATGCAACGGAAATACATCTGAAATTATTTTTTATTAAACAACGATATAGTATGCGATTACTAATGTAAAACTTACGTGAAAACATAGTTAAAAACCACGGTATGGCAAAGAGTTCTGGTACGAAGTTTATGGACTTCAGATGATTCGCCAATTGGGGATCGTGAAACGCAATAATTTGAGAAAACTTGCCCAGATATTCTTGTATCACTGCCGAGTTGTCTTTCAAGAAAAATTTGTGCAGATACTTCGGTATGAAGGTAGACAGACATGCGAACGCTCGAGCTAAAATAAAACGCTTGATGCGATTTAAAAAACACAATTATGCATAGCAAAAGAATCACACCTTCGTTGTTAAAATTTAAGTAAAGGAAAGGCGCCGTCAATGAATCGAGCCCTTGCCAGTAAACATAATGCGGATTATTTCTAACCCATGCCTTCAGTAATCTTTGCAGTCGTTCATGCCCGGCGCCAGATGACAGTAATTCGCTGTACTGATGACATCTCGGTATATCCACCTCTATCTGGCAAATTATTAGTGAGACGCATTTTTATATGTCGAGTGCTCTTTTAGATGCAGCAGTCTTACCTGTCGATCGGTGTGAGTAGGTGTTTCCTTATCGATTCTATCATAACGTTCCTGTATGTCGCCAGTAATACCGAGTAAAGCAGCCCATACAGCACCTCTAACTGGAGGCGGTATATCTTTGTGCGCCTCATCAATAATTGCTTCCTGAGTGAGCGGATACGCCTGTAAGAGTCTGTCGAATAAGACAAGCCTGTAAAATTGATATTCCGTGTCGCGCTCTCTTATAATTAATGGCAACTGAGACGCGGCATTTGTTAGATCTTCCTGTGCCTGAATTCGCATTCTGTAATATATCACATTTGTAACAGTTTTATTGAAAAAAATAAAATAGAATATAAAGAAAAGTAGATACTAACTGATTCGTCAGCCAAGGATAATTTGCTATAAATGGAACGTGAGCCAAACGCTGGCGGAGAGTCTCCAGAGGAACTTTTACAACTCTTACATCAAGTAGACTAGCAGTATCTCTCTGGCCGAACATTTGACCCAATAATATTACTAAACTAGAAGAATTCGAGATAATTCATAATAAATATAATCCTAAAGAATATTTTTGTGTGTGTGTGTTTAATTATTGTGAATACAAAAGTGATAAATAATTACTTTGGAATAGATAATATAGGCGGTCTTGATCTAATAAGACCCTGCTTTTTCAAATCCACAGTGATATCTCCACCAGCCAATTGCCATAAGTAATACAATTCATCCATTTTCCTAACAATCACATTTTTATAGAGATTTGCTTTTTTGTCCTGTGCATTTCTCTTTAAATACTCCGCAAATATCGGTAACTTTAGTAATTGCTCTGGAGTTTTACGTTTAGTAGGATGAATTTGTAAGCATGAATCCACAAATTCCTTTAGTTCCTTTGGTAGTTTCTACATAATACATAAAGATGTAACATTGCGACGCAAAAAGATTATAATGTATGAGAAGTTAAAATTATACCTCATAACTGTTAAAACAATTGTTTTCTCTGGCAAGACGTTCAAATATGCTGGTATCACATAATATTAGGCTCAAAACTTTTCTGAGGCATTGGGACAATTTTACACTAGCCCAAATGGATTGTCCTAATAACTTTTCAGCTATAATCATTCCTATAGACCAGGAATCTACCTTAATTCCACTTAAACTAGGAGTAAGAAATACTTCTGGTGCTGTATATTTTGGAGTACTAAAACAGAATTCTTATTTGAGTCAATCTCGTGTGTAAATAAAGATATGAAAGCATATACATAATATAAGAGAATACTTGAAAATACCCAATTGGGAAAGATACATTTTTTCCTCCATCTGTCATATAATACAATCCATAATTATACAATTGAATGTTACCATTTTTCTTAATTAGAATATTATCTGGATTTAAGTGCCTATGTACTAGATCTAATTCATTCATATGTTGTAGTGCCAAGAGACATTGAAAGGATATCTTGATAATTTCTTCTGTATTCAGATCATGCTTGGTACTTAATGGATCTCCACTGTATTCCGAAACAACTACTATTCTCTCTATAAAAGACAATGATACAATGTAGTTTTAACTAAAATTTATAAAATTAAATTTTCATAAACTTAATTTTAAACAAATGTTGAAGCTTACCATGTTTGCTTCTAATTATGTCAAGATAAGGAGAAAGATGGGGATGATAAATAGTCTTTAAAAACTGCGATTTTCCATAAATAGTTATAGAATTTGGAGTGAGCGGTAAACCATTACTACCGCAAACTTCCACCGGATGACTTTGCGCAAAAAAAGTCATACCCCCGAAGCATCGCTCTTCGTTTTCCAAGAGTGCAGGACACATGATTTATATGATTGTGATGATGTCAACGTCTTCGAGAGATTATACGTGCTAATTCCGTTCTGATTTCGATTTTCCGTCATTCATAATTATTGCGAGTTTAAATATTTTCTATGACATAAGTATACAAAATGGCTTTTATACAAAAAGATTTATCTACCTTGCTTATCATTTTACATGATCTTACAGCTGTCATTCAATCATACATGATACATTATTTAGAATTAGGAATTAGGTTAGGTTAGGTTAGGTTAAATCAGGCAGAATATTAGGTTTGTTCTTTTTTCATACACTGGCTGCACTAGTTCACAGTCCATCTTTTTTATTTATATTAGAAGAAAAAAGATAGACTGTGAACTAGTGCAGCCAATGTATGGAAAAAGAAAAACCTATTGTATATATATACATATACATACAATAATGACGCCAATCAATATCATTATATCGCTATATGATAACACTGGCGAATTGTCACATATCATTGCATGATAATAGACTTCCATTATTACAATGGTAAAAATTAATAAAATTCAAAAACATATAGGCTGCGATATTCACTGCTAAGATTGAAAATCTATAGCATGTGACGTGAAGTATAGATTTTTAGTACTGGTATTGACTATTGAATTGCAGTGAATATCGGATCTCGGAACATAACAGTCTGTACAATTTGTGTCACTAGTAGCCCTAGTTGTGAACATGGTAGTGAATAGCTCATTATACAAAATAATCTCGGATTGAACTTATTGATGACATTGAGATATATAAAGAAGCGTCAGTGTCGAGAATTCACGTTAGATAGAAAAGTCAAGATTTAAAGCAAATATTGAAAGAATAGTGGAGTTTTATTAGTGAATCTTGAGCATTTTTATTCGTCCTGTTTTCTTCAAATTAACGTTAGTACATATATGTCATAATTCTTAACTTGTAACTCTCAAGTTTTTAGCACTACTTATGTATTACTACTATTATAATTTTTGCTCCACTTTAAACCAGTGTTTTTTTCTTTCTGTTTCTCTTTCTCGCATACTAAATATATTTCAATAATAATCTTTTTACTTATTTGTATTTTTTTATTATTGTAATAACTTGAGATATATATATATATATATGTATATACATACATACATACGTTTATTAAATGTACCATGTGACTAATTAAATAGTAAGTTAATTAGCAATTTGTTTAGCTTACATTTCTTTTTGTTACAGAATATTTCATTCTCAGAGTATTTTACTGAGATATTTATAATGTCTTCGGTTCAGCGTGCATTTGCTCACAAGTTAAGCAAACAACATGCTGCTGATGTGAGGCGGCAAATTGCCACTTCTACTTCCTATTCGCGTGATTTGTCCAAAAGTGGTAGCAGCATATCAGGCTTTTCTTCTACAGTATATAAATTCTTTAAAATATATATATATATATAAACTTTAAAAGAGACACACACACAATTTCTTTACAAGTTTAGAATAAATTAACATTTAATTTTCTTGTACAGATGTCTTTATGTGAGATATTAGAACCACTTGATTATGAAGACTTTTTAACACAACATCAATCAGTATTGGATCGTGATCCTTTAAAACCAATATTGGATTTTCCACCAGGAGATGTTGAACTGAAAGTTATAAACAGAAAGATTCGTACAGAAGAGCCAGTGATTCCACATGAATCATTGTAAGCATAAATCAAGAGTACTTAATATAATTAATTATTATTTAAAGTAATAATTTTTATTTTATGTTTATATTGTTGTCTGGCTTTCAGAGACATTGTGTCACCTTATGTGAAAAGATGTATTGAAAGCTTTACGTCAGACTGGATTATGATACACCGTAAATATAAAGGAAGAATCTCACCTATTGCTAGAGACAGATTGCTTCAAGATACTCCTAGACAAGATTTTGAAGTATTCAATGATTTAATGATAGATATAAGAAATTAATCTTTTTTTAATAACTTTGTGGCAAATAATATTTATAAAAAAAGAGAAATAATTTTTATTTATATTTCCATAATTAATCTTTATTCAAATTAGGTAGATCAAGAAGATGCAAATGGTTGTGGGTCACCGAGTGAAGATGACGATTTGTCTAATTGCGGTGATACTCCAAGAGGATCTTGGGCAAGTTTGGATTTGCGACATTCACAACATGATCCACTTCTGCCAAGTTTATTAGATCGTGTTTGTCTCGAAACGATCGATCAGATGAACGAGGAAAAGAGATTAGAAGATCGACAGGTAGAAGATCGTAAGATAGCAAATATTGCATACTTTAGTTTGACAAAATCTTTATTTCAGGAAGCTTTATTCCCACTTTATGCTCCTCCGACTTCTCCAGATGACGAGTGGCAAGAAATTAGTATTGCTCCCGAACCTACTGAACCATTTGCTCATAAAATTCTTGTGAAATGTCTGCAGTTAAAGTTGGAACTGGAAGTGGAGCCTATATTTGCCATCCTCGCATTATATGATGCTAGAGAAAAAAAAAAGGTATATAATACATGTGTTACAGTTTTTTTTTATTATTAATTTCTTTTCATTAATTAAAATTAAAATTATTACGATTAAAAACATGTATAATGTTAATAAATGTCTAATTTTAGGTGTCGGAAAATTTCTATGTCGATATGAATTCTGAGGGATTGAAAAGAATGCTTGTAAATCACATAGCTTACAGCGACGCGAGTACTTTAGCCAGAAGTTGCGTTCTGAGCATCAGTAAACCTAGTCCTGATTTGTTTCTCGTTGTGCGACTGGAGAAAGTATTGCAAGGCGATATTTCGGAGTGTGCCGAACCATATTTGCGCGAAGATAAAAATAAGGATAAGGTAATAAGATACAACAATTACTTTAACTAGAATTTGTTTTATTTTATTATTATTTCTGATTTGTAGGTTAAAGCTGCCGCAGCTGCTGCATGTGATCGTTTGGGTCGTTACAGAATGCCTCTTGCGTGGACAGCCATTCATTTGTCCGGCGTAATTGGAGGTGGTGGCGACACGGATAGTACTGGTAGCGCTGGATCCTTAGATAGGAAGTCGGGCAGTTTAGAACAGTGGCGAAAGAAAGTGGAACCACCGACGCGACGAGGATCGCTGGAAAGACGAAGTTCGGATAAAAGACGCAGTTGGTCCCCGGATGATTTTGCCAATTGTCTTGATAGTTTTAGGTTTGTATAATAATCTCTCTCTCTCTCTCTCTCTCACTTTCTCTTTCTTTTCTTTTGCAGACCCATCACTTTAACTGTTTCAAGTTTTTTCAAGCAAGAAAGCGAACGACTTCGTGACGAAGATCTTTATAAACTTTTGGTCGAACTGCGAAGACCTGGTTCCAATTTAAAACGATTGAAATGTTTACCGGGAATATTGAAGTTGGATCTTAGTCCTAAACCCGAAGATCTACCTAGGTGTCTCGATCCTGATCTCAGGAAATTAATTCCTTATCCTGATGAAAAGAGTCGACCGGTCAAAGAAATACTTGAATTTCCGAGTGAAATTGTTTCGCCGGATTTAACGTATCGTAATCTTCTATATCTTTATCCTAAAGTATGTGAAATAAAATTTCAAGATCAAACATCCATTAATTTTACAATATCGAAATTACATTTTATCGTTTGTTATCATTTGTAGGAAGCAAATTTCAGTTCTAGAACAGGTTCGGCCCGTAATATTGCCGTGCGAATTCAGCTCATGGGAGGTGAACAAGAAGCTGATGCGCTCACAGCTATTTTTGGTAGATCATCGTGTCCCGAAATGACACATGAATATTTTACTTCCGTATCGTATCACAATAAAAATCCAAACTTTTACGATGAAGTTAAGATGAGATTGCCTGCGGATTTAAGCGCTAAACATCACTTGTTATTTACTTTCTATCATATTAGTTGTCAGAAGAAAGCGGAACAACCAAACGTCGAAACGGCGGTTGCTTATACGGTAAATCAGTCATTAATAATTTTGAATTTGAACCTAGAGTAATGCGATTATGTGCGAAATTGTTACTTGTAGTGGCTCCCGCTTTTAAGAGATGGTCATCTTCAATCAGGTGAATTCAGCTTGCCTGCTATGCTGGATCCGCCACCTGCAAATTATTCTTATATTGCACCTGACGTTCTTCTACCAGGCACTCGATGGGTGGACGCTCATCGTGGAGTCTTCACTGTTATACTGGAGCCTGTTTCCAGCGTTCATCCTCAAGATAAATATATTGACAGGTAATATTGATATATATTACACATTTTATTTTTTCTTAAACACATATTACCTTTTACTCTGTTGCAAAAAAGTAAATTAAAAAAGAAGTACGTAGTGTATGATCGGTATTCTTGTTTTATAGATTTTTATCATTATGCAGCTTTCTGGAAACTGGTCAAGTTCCACCCCGTATTGGTGAAGCGGGAATGGAATCCGAATTAAAATCAGCTCTTCTCGAACTAGCTCGCGCTTCGCATTCTGCCTTGGTGCGATCTCTTCCCCAGTTATTGGATCAATTACTGTGTCTTTTAGTGCGTCCACCGACCTTACCTTCTCAATCACTAAATGTAGCTGCCACAATTTTCGAAGCTCTAGGACTTCTTGTACGAAATATCACCAATCTGCCGGATGGCCAGTTGGATGCGCACGGAAGACACGCACTTTTAGCAACCTACATTGCTTATCAATGTTCCCTGCCGAGCATGACTCACAGTGGAGGTGTCGTGCGAGCACAGAGCAATCCTGATCTGCCTTTGGAAGATTTGGAGATGGAAATCCATTCGCGAGGATTAGATAGAACCGCCTCAATGCGACAGGAATTTCCTTCGATCAACAGTCAGCCTACCAGAAGACTTTTGCACGAGGAACTTGCCTTACACTGGGTTGTATCTACTGGCCAAGCGCGCGAATTGGCGATAATTCATTCCTGGTTCTTTCTTGAGCTAATAGTACGCTCGATGGTTGTCACGTTGTCCGAGATGGGCTCCCTGGAAGCTCCACGAAAGCTAAGATTCTCACCGCAATTCTGTGACGACGTCGCTACTCTTACTGCCGCCTTAACATCCGAAGTGATATCGCGTTGCGGAAAGGAAATTCGTGTAGCATCTAACTTGATATCGAGTCTGGGTAATTTCCTGTCTGATTTGTTATCCGTGATGGACAGAGGATTTGTGCTGTCGCTTCTTCGCGCCGCTTGCTGCTCTTTGTCAGATGCGTCAATGCATATTCCCGATTCGGCTGCGTTGTTTGCTTTGAAACTTGATCTTGTGAGAACGGTATGCTCACATGAACATTATGTAGCGTTGAATCTTCCCTTTGGCACGGGGTATACATCAGGATCCGCCCCGGCATCGCCCAGTCCATCGACCGGCAGCTCGGGCAGTCTGATCTCTACTCTTGTGCCCGGAGACAGAGCCAGATTCTCAGAGCTCAGCCAGGAATTCAGGCAACAGCACTTTCTGGTTGGTATCGTTTTGTCTGATTTGGCAAACACCTTGGAGATACCAAATCCAATGCTGCAGAATAAGGCTATTGGAACCATTCGGCATCTTATGAGTTGTCACGACGCCGATTCGCGATATTCCGATCCCTCAGCGAAAGCCAGAGTTGCCGCATTGTATCTACCATTGCTCAGTATTTTAATGGACGCCTTACTCCAGCTTTATCACTGGGACTCAAAAGACAAAAGCGTTTATTCGGACGAATCCGGATCAATCACGCAATCCGTAGCTCTGGCCATTGCCGGCGGAGCGTCGGCAGACACGGCCGGCAATCAATGTCGTGTGTCCTTGAGCTCAGAAGCCACTCGACACTTGTTAATGTGTGTCTTATGGGTACTCAAGGGTTTGGAGCGCACTGCATTAGCGCAGTGGTGCTCTGAGCTCAGTGCGCGACGTATCCTAAGCTTGCTGCAAGTGCTGAACATCGCCACCGCGGCTTTCGAATATAAAGGCAAGAAAGCGCTTAAAAGATTACCGCCTCAAGCCGCGGCAACGAGTGACATTAGATCTCGACTGGAAGATGTAATTCTCGGTCAGGGAAGTGCCAGAAGCGAAATGATGCTTCGACGAAAAGAGAGAATAACCGGCGACAAATTAAGATGGCGCAAAGACCAAATGCCTTATAGGTAAATTATTTTTTTATTTAATTTTTTAATATTAATATTAATATGAAATAAATTGATTCTTTAAGATCTTGCGAACAACCGGAAGGAAGAGCTGTGGAACAAGACGCTCACATAGAAGGAGCCTTAGCGGCTGAAGCTTCTCTTGTCGTATTAGACACTTTAGAATCCGTAGTTCAAGCTGATGGCGGTGGAGGTATTTATTAATTTTCTAAATATCTCGCAACCTTGAAAGTAAACGGATCACAACGTATTTGAAATTAGGTGCAGTTGTCGGAGCAGTTTTAAAAGTGCTATTACGAGCACTGGCTAGAAATCAAAGTACATCAGTGCTTCAGCATATGTTCAATACACAGCGAGCTTTAGTCTTCAAGTATCATAGCGCATTGTTTGACGAAGAAAGCGAGCGTTGTGGAGATTTATGTTTAACCTTGCTTACACGATGTAGCTCGCCCTTAAGCGCTATTAGAAGTTACGCAGCCGCGAGTCTGTATTTGCTAATGCGACAGAATTTCGAAATTGGAAATGTAAGTTATAAAATAACAATAATAATAATAAATAACAATTATTATTGTTAATAATAATTACATATATACAATAACTATATTATCATTATTATTATTATTACTATTACTATTATTATTATTATTATTATTATATTAATATTATTATTATTATTATTAATACATATACATATTAGTAGAAAAGAATTACTTTTAATATTTATATTTTTTTCAGAATTTTGCGCGCGTCAAAATGCAAGTTACAACCTCTTTATCCGCTCTTGTTGGAAGAGGAAGAGCCCCTAGTGAGGGAGCATTACGCAGAGCGTTGAAAACGGTATTAGTATATGCCGAAAGAGACACGGAACTTGCGGACACAAGTTTCCCTGAACAAGTAAAGGATCTTTTATTTAATCTCCATATGATTCTTTCCGATACTGTTAAAATGAAAGAATTTCAAGAGGATCCTGAAATGCTGTTAGATCTAATGTACAGGTGAGTTTATTGCGTTTTAACTGAAGATGATAATGATTTTATTTTCCTAAAAGTACACTAGAATGTAGAAATGTAGATCTAATTAATTTAGATTTTGTATATCTTATCAACTTACATTTTTTATAGAATCGCCAAAGGATATCAAGGATCTCCCGATCTTCGACTAACTTGGCTCGCAAACATGGCTCAGCAGCATATGGAAAGAAAAAATCATACAGAAGCTGCAATGTGCTTAGTACATAGTGCTGCTTTGGTAGCGGAATATCTTCATTTATTGGAACCCGGTGGTGGCGGCCGACCTGTAGGAGCTGTTGCTTTGAGCGCCGTAACACCAAACGCTCTAGAAGAAAGCGCTGTCGGCGACGACGTACTAGCGAGAAGGGAAGAAGGACTTTGTTTAGGTCCCGATTTTTCCGAGAGCGGATTGGCAGGATTATTGGAACATGCGGCTAGCTCTTTTCATGCAGCTGGCATGTACGAAGCTATTCCTGACGTTTACAGAGTTCTGTTACCTATAGCTGAAGTTGCGCATGATTACAAGAAGTTGGCTAACATTCATGGGTAAGAAAAAACTCTACATGTTTTGTAGTTGACAAAGCTTTACAAATTTGTTATAAATTTATAAATTAAAATGTTGTTTTTTTTTGGAACGTTTAGTAAACTTCACGAAGCGTATACGCGCGTAGAACAGTTGGCTGGCAAACGCGTTTTCGGGACCTATTTCAGAGTTGGTTTCTACGGCGCCAGATTTGGTGATCTTGCTGGCGAAGAATTTGTTTATAAAGAACCGACGTTAACAAAACTCCCGGAGATATTTTCGAGACTCGAAAACTTTTATGCCGAGCGATTCGGCGCAGATAATATTGTCATAATAAAAGATTCTAATCCTGTTGATCCCAGCAAACTGGAGCCAGACAAGGCTTATGTACAAATCACTTATGTAGAACCGTATTTTGAAGCACATGAGCTCAGACATAGGCCTACAGTTTTTCATCGAAATTTCAATATAAGTGTGTATTCATAGAAAATAAATTATTTTGTTATTGTCCTAGCACTTTCTGAATTATTAATTTTTGCAATGTTGCTTCCAGAACGATTTGTTTATGCGACTCCTTTCACTCCTGGCGGCAAAGCTCATGGAGAGCTACGTGAACAGTGCAAAAGGAAGACAATATTAACTGTAGCAACGCATTTTCCATATCTGAAAACTAGAATTCGAGTTGTAGCTCGAAAGCAGATAGTTTTGAGCCCCATTGAAGTAGCTTTTTTTTTTTTTTTTTTTTTTTTTTAATATTGTACTTTCTTGTACATAAAATTTAATATATTTGTATATATATCTTAATTAGGTGGCTGCAGCAACTGCTCAAGAACCACCTGATGCAAAAATGCTACAGATGGTTCTTCAAGGTTGCATTGGCACGACTGTCAATCAAGGACCTGCCGAAGTAGCGGTCGTGTTTCTATCTGGTTTGCGCGAACAGAACGCACAACCCACTAGACTGCAGCACAAACTTCGTTTATGTTTCAAAGATTTCCAAAAGAAATGTCTCGATGCTTTACGACGCAACAAGAATCTAATTGGCCCCGACCAACGGGACTATCAGCGGGAACTGGAAAGAAATTACCAAAGATTGACCGAACGACTAGCATCTCTCATCGCTTGGAGGTGAGAGTTTAATTGTAAAATTTAAGTATATTACAATATTTACATATATTTTGAAGTTATTTGTGCTAAATAACTAATATAATAATTTTTATTATATTACTACATAGCGGACCATCTATAATTAATCAGCAAGCTGCAACGGCAACTTCTCCACGTTGGTAGAGAAATGACGCATACTGCCATAGAAGTTTACCAAAGATTATATTGTATTTAGTTATTAATCGTGTATAAGATTGTCATTTAACGTAATTATACTTCTAATCGTGGTAATTCTAATTGTGATGTAAGAATATTCATACGTTAAATCCTTGTTTTATAGCACTAATGAAATTATGATGTATGCACGAAATTATTTATAAAGTAACTTTATAAATAATTAAGTTCTTTATATTAATATAAATTAAACTCTTTCAAAAAAAAAAAATATATTATTTATATTCTGAATTCTATATAAATATATGTATATATACATACATGTATATATACATACATACATACATACATACATACGCGCGCGCGTGCGTGCGTGTATTATATTTTTATATATTTTCTTTGTTGTAAAATAAAAATAAAGAATAGTGTTATATTATGAACAATTTAACATGTGTAACAATAAAGTTTTAATATTAATAGTTTTAATTTCAATGTAAAGCAAGGGTTTAGCGTAAAGTCATTTATATAATTTTTAGATGCTTGAGATATATTTAAATATTTTAATATATGATATAACACATCTTTTTCTCTCAAAGAGAGAGATCGACACATAAAACAAATTTAATTTGCGATCCAGGCATATATATGTATTTATAAAATTTATATTTGTTTTTTAATTATTGATACACCAATGAGGATATGTGTGTATTGAGAAATATGCTTTGCTGCAGTTTCATAAATTTTCCATCGATTTGCGCTCTTATTTATTAACTTCATCAAAATGCAATATATAATTGCTGATATAGTAGATTTAGATCTATATTTGCAGAGGCTTCAATGATGTGTTTATTTCTGCGTGAATATTTGGTTAATTAATTACTTAAGAGATTAATTTATTACTGTTTTCCATACAATTTCATTTATTTCGTGCTTATTGATATTTATGTATTATTTCGATAATGTACACACGTTCGTAACGTGCGCGCGCGCGCACACACACGCACACACACACATACACACACACATATATCTATATATTTCTGCTATGTAATTATCTTGTTATTTTATGAATTGAGTGTCAAATACTTTTGATTACAAAAGAGACTAGATTAAAAAGTATTCTATATATATATATACTTATCTATTTATTACTATATAGAATCTTAAATTATTGTAATAGAGTACTGTAATGTGATGTACTCGGTTCGTAAAATAAAATTAAATAATACATAGTAACTTATGTAATATTATACTATATTAAACTAATTTAAGCTGAAATAATGTTCTATGACTAATGTAAGACGATTTACATTCTGAAACTTGCACTAGATTGCATTTTTATATTGAAATTGAAATATTTACAATATAAGTATACTTAATTTTGTATGCATTTAATGTCTTTGTGTCTTAAAAGACGAATAATGGAGCAAATAAACAACTGTTTTTTATTTAATCGATGAACTTTTTACATTATTCTATTTTTTTTTAGACCGTTTATTTATTCGTCAGAACATTTGTTTATTTATTCGTCTTTCTATCGTTTATTTTTCCAGAATTTTGTTTTCTTTTCAAATGATATTAATTATTGAAGATTGCTTTTGCCTCTAGGAAGAAAATTTCCTCTTTCTTTGCACATATATGCACAAAAATCACTTAATTTATGCAAGTTATTCTTTTTTTCAAGCATTTGAGAGACTTAATTTAAAAAAAATGTATTTTATATTTGAATAAGTCTTACATATTAATTATCTTAAAATCTGAATCATCTTCGAATCTTCAATTTTTCTCTTGTCATTTTCAGTTCTCGAAATCTTTACGCAATATTTAAGAGTGATATCACTGATTCTAAGATGATGTCATTCAGCACACTTAATTGAACAAAAACCATAACGATATAGATATAGACGCGTGAGTATTTCGGGCCGATAGAAGCGGACAAAACTGAATGAAATGTAATGGAGGCGAGAAGCTTTCATATTGAAGGTCTCGGGTAAAAGGTTTACCTTTGAACTCGGAGATGAGACTTCTCGAAGGATTTTCTCGAGGAAAACTTTGATCGCGTTAAGAGATTTCCTTCGAGGTATCAGCGAGACCACGTCACGGAAAATTCTTCGGAATTCTCTGGTGATGCGAGAACAAGTCGAAGGGTAGGAGAAAAAAAAAGAGAAAAGGAACAAAAGAGTCGATGGTGTAAGGCAAGACAAAAAGTATTACTCGAAAATTCCCTCTCTCATTTCTCCGCGGCATCGGGGAGTGCGATGGTTGGAAATTTCTTTTTGTTTATTTTGTCTACGGTCCATTTAACTCTCAAATGCACCAACGATTTTCCCTTTCCCTCTTATATCCTATTCCTGTATTATTTCTCGCGTTCGCACTCCTGTTGCATGTCTTTCAACTTTGTTCATTCAATAACGTGCAATCTTTTTTTTGCTGTATTTAATTATTGTTTTTCCTCTTATTTTATTTTTTTCAGATTCAAATCTCACACTTTCTTATAAATATTTCCAAAATATTTGAATCGACCAATCGCGTAGCAGCGCGCTCGCATTACGCCATGAGTTTCGCGCCAGATGAGTAGTGTGTTGAAGTCGAAATCGCTCCGTGTTTTTCGCATTTTTTTTTATCGAACAAAAGTACATCGCGTGCAAAAATGTGTTGAGAGCGCCGCGGAAACTGTCGGAAACGATCATTGTAATAGATTAATCGTCGCGCGCGATCAAAATTTGCTGCGTTTTCCGACATTCATATTCACGTTGGTGAGAGCGCGCGTTGTTTCGATTGAAATTGAAGCGGTACAGTCTGGATGGGAAATTTGGGCGCTGGGATTTTCACTTAGCGGACCATATTCGCATGGTACAGTCTATAATAAGTAAATTTATATTATACCTGGTGATGATTAATGGTTATCGTTTATTCATGATTATCCGGTTAATTATTCTTGCATTATACAATTGCGC
This sequence comes from Pseudomyrmex concolor, assembly GCA_014839585.1. Taxonomy (NCBI): domain Eukaryota; kingdom Metazoa; phylum Arthropoda; class Insecta; order Hymenoptera; family Formicidae; genus Pseudomyrmex; species Pseudomyrmex concolor. The sequence continues at coordinate 505 of QVOB01027719.1, read as the reverse complement.
TTTTCTGGAATACTTAATGATTAATGAACAAAATCAAAAGAAACAAAGAATGTTTCTTTTGTAACTTAATTCATAATAAGTGACAAAGTTTGTTCAAAAGTGTGAGAGCTGTGTAAATGTGTCTTCAATATTTTAGTATCTCAAAATTGTACGTAAATTTGTCTCTTAAAAATTTATTGTAAACGCATTATTTAATATTTAGAAATTAATTTTTATTTTTACTATAATATTTTACACTAAATATACTATAATATTCTACTCTAATATCATGATATATTATTAAATAAAGTAATTTACGAAACTTTATATAGAATAAATCGCGAATCCTACTAATTATCTATCACTATTTAAGAATATCAGCTTCTTTGTTGAAATTTAAGCAAACAATTCATTTATAGAATATATATATATTAGAGATCCACTAAGTTTAAAATATACTTTTAAAACATACTTTCATACTTTTAAAAACAAGTGTCATTTCATTTATGCTTAAAAATAATAGTAT
>QVOB01027718.1:0-24140 GCA_014839585.1 Pseudomyrmex concolor | reverse complement strand
TCTCTCTCTCTCTCTCTCGATTTTGCATATTATTTTTGTGCAAACATTAATTGATATTGGTTGATTATTTATTTGATAGATTATTTGTTTGTCGCAATATAAACCGACAGCAAAATAAATAACTCTTCGGTAAATCTATCTTGAAAAAAAAAAAAGAAATAAAGCTTCTGTTATTTTATCCTGATGGTGCGTAGAAAAACCATAAAAAATATATTATTTTCTTAAATATATTTTAATTTATATAAAGCGTAAAAAGACATACAGAAACCTCTTATTCCGCGAATAAAAAGATGACGCAGAAGAAAAAAACGACGATTCGTACATAAAAGAATCCGCGTGATTTACATTCTCCGCGCGAGAGAGAGCACTTACCACCGCGTTATTCTCAATTGAGAATATAACGCGCTTTCGTTTTTTTAATTGCATTCGGGACGTCTCACAAAGAGAGAGAGCTGAGACCCTAACCGGGTAGGGTATTTCGTGATCTCCGCAGCGCAGAATGCGCGCCTTGCCGCTCGAGTGCGATGTGTGTAAGCCGGCTCCCCGGGATTTTAGTGCCACTAAAGCGACCGTGCGCGCGTTACGCGTCCAATGTATATAATCCAGTTCGTAAATGCGAATCGGCAGCTGCGCCAGGTAAAACCGTTTACGAGTTTCCGTAGAAATTTCCGACGATTTCCGCGACTCTAATCGATGCGCGCAATATTAACGAAGTATAAAGAGAGTGCACAAAATTGAAATGTAGAATACGCAGACGATCATTAAGCGGAAGTAGTCCTGAGAATCCGAACGTAGACAGATACGAGCAATTTTTTTTTTGTTTCAACACGCGTTTTCGCTTCGTACATATTAAAATTTAATCTGTTATCTGATATCGCGTAATATTTCACAAACCTACCTAGTTGTTACATATGTGAGTGATGAAGGTTCGTAATTCATCATTTATTAAAAACTAATTTTGTATTGTATATGTTTCGATGATTGCTAACGCAGAAATATTGAATATATCGTGACTACTATAGCTATCTATATCTGTGATCAGCTTTGTATTGTGCGGCATATGTATAGTAGCAAGAATATAGTCTTGCTATAAACGACATTAAAAAGGCATTATAGGCTTCTACGAACAGCGTTCGATGATATGGTAATATCGCGGTGCATCACAATGCGCCTTTGTGTTGCGATATCTCTTCGATATATATGTGTATTATCCTTATAAGCTCTCTCTTCGCACATGAACGTGTAGTGTGTATGCGTTAATAAAGGCAGTCTTTTTTTTTGTCTTTTTAATGCGAAATTCGTTTGGACGTAACGAACGTTCATCGGCACGAAAAATCCGCATGATCGAAATGAAATACCTTTAATTAAAAATACGTCCATTAGGCATTAGACAGCTCTCTCCCGCGCATATATAATGGGGAGAAAAAAAAGTTCAAAATCGAAACTGCACGCGCCTTTCATTAACGCTAATGGGGCGTGGCTAAATTCACAAACGGAAAATCTGGCCTCTCTCTCGCGCGACACGCCGTGAGACAGGAAGTAACTCGCCAAAGTGTTTTTATTATTGGTCTGTGTACAGTTCTCATTGATTATCGCAGGTTTCCGCTGTTTTAGACGGAAACGCTTGCTTCGCAGTCGTTAATTGCGACGAGACTCTGTCTTAATTGGGAACGCGAAACGTGCCCGTTTAAAGTGACCGAATTTCAATTCTACTCAGTTGGTCCGAAGGAAAATCAGGTTCCCAAACGATCTCTGACAATGAGTTCCATTAACACACGTTAAAATTGATAGGTACGGATATATATGTATATTTGCATCGCGCGCTCGAGAAGATCACAATCCGAGATAATGAAATCTAAAATTATCTGACATTTGAATCACTAATTTGACGTGTTTGCGACAGCCTCTTTACATACATTGTTCACACACACACACACACATCGCAAAAATTATTTTATTATATATCTGCTTTGTTACATATTTTGCATTACGTAACACTTTATTGAATTGCTAAATAATTGCTTTACGTCGAAGAAACAATTCCATAAAACGAGAGAAACTGCACACTTGTGACCGTTGTGCCATGTGTGTTTCATTCGCTCTTGAAGAAAATTATCGGGTTTTCCTTCGCCCGGAGAAACTTGCGGCGACGCACGTCACCTTTATCGTTCTCATATCGTATAAGGAAAATAAAATCTACGATTCACTTTTGTTTTATTTTTTTCCTTTCTTGTTTATTTCCGTTTACTCGTGTGAATTCGAGATGCGTAGTTTCGACTGAATCCTACAATCGAGGCCGCGCGCATACAAGCACACATGCAGGCACAACGACGTAATAAATATACATCCAGAACGGAAATCATTTGTTTCCGTGGATCGCCTTATAGCACAAGAATACTAGCATCGCCGAAGATGCTACCATCCGTCTTGTCGCTCGTTTTTCATCGGCTAGTACCGACCTTGTTGATGCTTCCGCGATCCTTTCGTCGAGATGAGACGACGTTTGGGAGTTTCTCATACTTTGTGCTCGAAGTCCGACGTGAATCCAATTACGAAAGCCAGAGGAATTCGTATAAGTTGGACCAACGTTTGACTGCAGCCGAAAGAGACTTATATACACGTATAAAGACTTCTCGTGTAGAAAGAACTGTCTCTACGTAATTATATACGAGCGAAAAAACTTTAGACAAAGAATTTGCAGTACGATATATTTGTTCATGTACATATCGTTTATTTTTACATATTATGATGTAAAGATGTAAAAGGCTCCACATTGTTAAAAATAAATAAATTCCAAAAAAGAGAAAGAACCAATACGAATTTTAGACAAATGGTTTGTGTATAACGAGAAAATTATTTTATTTTTAACGTTTTGATCAGGATTACATCATCTTCAGAAAAAGTTGACAATTTCCTGTAACAAATGCTTTTTTTTGTTTAAATTAACTTGACCTTATTATTTTATTTATTAACATTTATTTGTTATCAAGACGGGGCTCATATTGACCCTTTCTCCTTTTTGAATTTATATTTTATACGTCTGTATATATTCGCTAGCGATCATATTGCTCTACTAGATATATTTCAATGTAGACAATTAATTTTTATGCAATATTAATTAATTATTTTAATAAAAAAGGCGTTTGTGTCCGCGTGTATGTGTTTTCGAGATATCTTACTGCACGCAGCAAGACATCACGTCGAGAAACTTGCGCCAGCTTACTCCTAAATTATGGATCACAAAGGGCATTGTCACGAAAGTTGTAATTACTCCCGTAAGTAATAGAAGGATATGACCTATCAGTTAAACCGAAAACCAATATCACGGGGTCAACAGTGCATTAGAACGACAAGTTAGTAGTCCCTCTCGCGAATGACAAGTTTTATCCCATAACAAAAGATATTCGCACAGACAGGTAATACCATACGCCAACTCTAGCAAGATGACACGCTTTCCATGAAACTTAGCATGTAATCCGTTCGATAACTTTCGCGACCGATGCACGAGATTATAAGTCCAACATAGTTCCGTGAACTCTTTCCCTTTTCCCTTGGCCCTCTGTTCTTCCTTTATCTCGCAACGTTATGTGTCCACACATTCAAGTATTTACGTGATACTTCATTTCTCTCTCTCTCTCTCTCTCTCTCTCTCTCTCTCTCTCTCTCTCTCGTTCAACTTTGTACCATTGAAATTAGTCTACTGTAATTGGATTGCTACTCCCATGATGAATGGATTTTCAACGTACACCGATATCGCGAACACAAAAGAAGTTATAATATTTGTATAATTTAATTATATCTTATGAGATATTTTAACCTTTCGCGGACAGACATGGGTCTTCCAGACTCATCAAACCGGTGCTCTAGTAAAAATTAGTTTTTTTGTTTTAACGTTTATATCTTTGAAACTACTAGAGACTTTTTCATTTTGTTTTGTGATTGACGCAGAATTGTTCAAACTTTCGATTCAAAAAAACAAAATTAAAAAAAATATTGCTTTTTCGCAGAGATATTCGATTTTAAATTCGCGTGGGTCTCACAGACCCAGTCTGCTCGATTAGTGGATCGTTTTAGAGTCTGTCTGAATCGAAAGGTTATCTGCGAAGTATATAAAATTTCTGAGTTGTAATTTATATAAAATATACATCTCGATTACAGTTTTGAGAAGGTTTTTACAATTTTGAGATTAAAGATTTAAACTGTAATTTACATACTTACATATTTACTGCATTCAAGTTTGCGATTATAAGTTCGCCGTATTTCTATTACGACCGACATATACAACAAAAAGTAAATGCGTGATGCAACTAAATTTGTAATTCCGCGATATAATAAACAGGTCACACATGCATAGTGCGGATCCACTTCTCGCTTATACGCACATTCCGCGTACTCCATATCTGGCTTCGTTATATGCAAGCCAGAAGTTTGACGCAATAACTGTTTCCGCCTGATGTGTCTCGTTATGTAACATTGAATAACATATTAAACGGAGACACATTGAACAACACATTAAACAACACATACTACGGGAAAGAAAAGGTTTAACTACATATGTTTGTTTTAGAGAAATTGCTATGTGTGTTCATGGAATCAAAATGTCTCTCGACTTTTCTGTTTTTATTTTGGAGTTATTAGTGTGTCACGAAAAACAAACTTTAAATAAAACCATAAATAAAATTATAAATATTCGATTAAACACATATTTTTTACAAAAACATATTTTTACGTGACGAGAAAAACTGAAAAAAAAAAGACGAGTTAAAGAGACAAAATTGAGAAAAAAACTTCTTTCGCGACATCACTCGTTATTACACGTACGCGTATTATGTAAAGTCGTTATGCATATTATTTTTTATAATTCTTATGATGTTGATTACGTAATCTGACCAAACGAGGCGCGCAAAACAAGATAATGAGATTCAGCTATTAACTCTCATAACGATATATGATAGCGAAACGAATGCTCCATTTCCATTCAAATGCAGAGGTATCTCGACGTTAAAGTATCATGTAGTTACGCGGGTTTATAAATATTGACTGCAACTACTTAAATCATGTTGGCGCGCGCTACCATGTGTGTACATTTCATATACAACTTTAAATATTGCATATTAGAGAAAATAATTTATTAGAGGAAAATAGTAAAATCGAACATTTGAGAGGTTGTTGGCGCTTTAATAAGCACTCAAACAATAATTTATAAGGTACTTTCGTATTTTTTAAATAAAAATATACCGCGCTTGTGCGCGCACTCTTAGTGGCAATTATTTCCATTATTTGTTCTTAGACATCAAAAAAAGGTGAATTCAATAAACAAAAATTCACGGAATATTTTCACGAGAATGTTTTTCGGGATAATTTTTCATCTTTATTGCAGTTTTTGTCAGCCTTCGGACTTGCAGCACAGCATTGCGCATTGCGTAGCGTAGGATCTTTCGCACATAATATTTATTGCGCGTGTCCAACACAACGAAGACTCAGATCCTCCGATATGCCGTAATTTATTGCTAAAATAAAGTCGATTTATGTACTCTTTATCCGCCCGCTTTGTGTTTGGTAAATTGTGCTTGCCTAATATATTTTATTTTCAATTGTTATTTCGTTTTATTTTCGTCAAAAATAATATATGTAAAAATAATCGTTTCCGGACACAGATAAACTTTTAGGGACAAAGAGCTTAACTGACTATGATAAAACGCATATTCTTTCCAAAGTACACACAGTACCTTTTCTCACATAAGGCTACTATGAAAGCCCGGAATTGCACATGCATGAGGATTCTGAAATGCTCGACTGGAGCAGCAAGCGACTCTTTAAAGAGTCTAATCGGTTCAACATTGAAAAATCCAAGAGCCGTTATAAAGCTACACAGGACGGATGTACATCTTTTTACTGGCTCTCAGCAAAACAGCCAGCGCAAGCTCCTACAGAAAGTAAATATCCGATCGGTCAAGCTAATACCGATACGAAATTGTAGTCTATCGGAAATCGACGATGTAGCTATTTGATGTAATTTGCCAATTGCAACAAAACTCACGGAAAATAATTCCGGAGCGTTCGTCTAAAAAACACGAGAGAGCAAATATCTACAATATCAACTTTTCATGATTCTCATTTCTCATCTTTGCGGTAAATGTATATTTTTGTAGTTCTAAGGTTTTTCTTTTATTTTCGAAACGCTTCGCCGACGTGTGTTGTTACGGTACACATTGTACGTAAGAAAAAATCTAATTACTGTAAATCTAATTACTGTATCTCGCCACATCGTGAAATTTTCACACGATGTTTGAACTTTGCGAGAGCGAAGTGTATGAAAGTCTAACTTTGTACGAATTATTCTTACAACTTGGTTTCTCGATTTCGACACGTAGCAGCTTTTGGAACAAGTAATTAAACCGAAAGTTTCTCATGCGAACTCTCTATATGCGATATCTATTAAGATATTACAGAGAACAGATTATTCTCTCTCTGCGCGATAAGATAAAATCGTGACCGTATGATCATGACAGACAAATAAAATTTTTTTATGCACTTCTACGACACTTTTTTTCCTATTCTCTTTCTCTCTCTCTTTCCACATAATTACTAGAACTTAAATTCACAAATAAAACTAAAAAAACATTTGCAGACATAAAAGAGACACGGAACGACGACAAGTAAAATAATTTGACGGTAACATTTTGTGTGACACTTCACTTTGACGTATATTTATGTCGAGAGTAAAAATACGTGTCGTGTCGGTATATAACGTACCTTGCAGTTGAGTGATATTTCTGACTTTGTGGCCGTTAACGAGCTGCTCGCGCAGGTGAAATCTGTCGCGATGCCGCTGATAATTGGCGATAACAATCGTGATCGCTGCTAATACGAGGAAAATCCTCGATTCCCACACTTTCATTGCACATCGGATCTCGCATCCCCCGTGGGGATTTTGCAGATGCAGTCGGGATTATCGAAGAGAAACTACTGATGTATTCACGCGATTCTCGAATTTCCTTCCTCTCCTCGATCCTGAAATTCAAACATCACTGAAGGCCAAACATCCGCGTGTGTCGAATATTCAATTGCCATGTCAAATACGCAAAATTATTGATAAGTGAACGGTTTTTGTCGTTATGATAGAAACAATGCGTAACAAGTTCGTGAAAGACAGATGAATGAAATCGACTGTGCTTCGAGACAATGAAAAAAATCAATAACCAGAAAAAAGAGATCTTTTCACGAACGCACAGTGCGTCGCTGTCCTTTCAGTTTGTTTTGCACTTATACAATGGATTTTTTTCACGCGCATAGCGTCGGATATACGCGCGTATAGGCGCGTATATTCGTCGTATTTCGTGATTCGTGCGAAATTCGTGAATAGAGTGTCGGGAAAATTTGCCGCGTATGTCAAATCAAACAAAGTTTTCTCTCCGCATTACGTATTTGCAAGTTTCGCACGAATCACGATCGTGAATTGCACGCATAGAGTCTGGCGAATAAAAAAATAAAAGATAATAAAAAATCATTTGCTCACATCTTAACCAAAATTTGGTTTCCAAAACACTTTATTTGGTATGATTTACCAAATTTTGGTTATCTCAACAAAACTCTTTTTTCAGTGCACAAGCTACATGTACACAATAATTACTATACATTTTTTTATTATTGTAATTAAATTATTACACACATGTGTCTCATATATAAACATTTTTATTTTTTTTTATTTTAGATATTTCTACATGATATTTCTACCACGATGGATTATATTTATTTCTATTTTTTGTTTTTTAATTTTAGAATGTAACAACGACTATTAGAACTTGAATCGACTGTGCAGTTGCTGCCGCAGTGCGTATGTTGTACTATAGTGCTTTTGCTTGTATGTGTATGTGTGTGTGTATATATCTCGTCGAGTGGCGCGCGAAAACAAACGAAAATGGAAGTTACTGTGGACAACGCGGAAGAAAAATGTGATATCTGAAACAAGTTAGAAGTTAGATGTGTTGCACCGGAGAAATTTAGTATTTTTTATTATCCTATGATATACGTGCCTCACATACGGAACTCACGCGCGTGCGCGAACATCTTTTTTCTTCTATTTGAAACCCGTGTATTCAAAGAATTTTCTTGCCGATTGAGCTCAGGGCGGAAGAGCCTTGCATTTTATTTCAGCATAATAATTTGCATGCCGCTATTGTACGATGAAACACACTTGTGAAGCGAGTTTCCCGAAGAATACCGTTGAGATGAGCGAAGAGTAACGTTATTACATTAAAAGAGAAGATAGTAAATACGTTTTATCAAAATACAGAGCTGTGCAGTTTAATAAAAACAAAATAAATAAATAAATAAACTGAGATAACATCAAGTTAGTATTTTCGTCGAGATAATATTGATAAGAAAATGCCAAAGAATCTGATGACGACTGCCGTCACTGTTCGAACGCAAGTCTGTCAGTGATGTATCCAAGTTCTGGAACAAGAAGGCAAGAGAATAGCCTCCTTTCCGCGGAACTTGGGATATATTGCGCTCGAAGGCGTCCGCGTGTCTAATAGAATCGATGTTATGAAGTTGGTCGGCTTGTTCGATTTCTTCGACAGAATATTGGCATATTTCTTCACTGCGCGAGGATGCGGGAGCAATTTTGAACGGTGGAAGAAAGAGAAAAGAGGAGAGAACAGAAAGAAATATAGATTAGAACAGGCGAAGTAATATGTCAGATGGTCGGAAGAGAGGGTTGGCCAACACTAGTTGGGTAACGGAACTTTTATTACAGTTTTCCCAACGAGATTCAGCCGCGGCTGCCAATTTGCGGTCGCGTAGAGCAGAAACTACGATTTCGCCGAGAGAAAGAACACGCAGACAAAGTGTATTCTTGTATGATTTTCATCTTGAGAAATGCGTAGTTCCGTATATCTTGACGGCGGTTGGATTATTGCGTTCGAATCTCCCGGACTAAGTGGATTTGCAATGCAAACGTTATCATTATTGAACGGATGTCCGCGGGACAATTTTCAGCGAGCTTTAAACCACTGCAACGCGTATTTATTTTACACACATGTGATAAATAAATATTACGCTCGTTTTTTAATTGCTACTTGAAGTGTTTCATGTATCGAAAATATTTCACGTCGACAATTCGGAATATATAGTTTTTTCGACGATAAAAATTGAAAAATGAAGCAATACGCAGTTTCATTATATATGTATATGATAAAATTTTATAAAAATATTCAAGATATTTTCTTACAACACACGTCCTGTAATACGCAAATTTCACGATAAAAAATTTACTGTTGATTTTTTTCACGATTGTTTTTTGTTTTTTTTTTTTTTGTTATTGCACACGTTTCAATATAGGTAATACATACATCTATAGTTTCCTCCGGTATATTAGAGGAAAAAAATGAGAGAATTGAAATTATTTACAACTACGTGTGCGTACGTGCATTCGCGAATGTAATTTTCACGCATAACGCAACGAGTGAATAAAACAAAATGGTGCCACCACAAGAGTAGGCAATGTACAAGCGACTTCCGGAGATTTTCTCCGAAGAAACGATACTGCTTTCTCTTCGGCTTTAGAACCGGCACCGGAATCCGTTTACAACGTTTCCAGGAAAGTCGTTTCACGCCGATATTTATGACACGACAAATCACATATCTTTTACGGCTGAAATTGCAACGCGGGAGAAACTAGGTGGCTTGCTCGCGCGTTCTCCGTTATTAGCGCTGATAATATAAAATTCAGTTAAAATGTCTCAGCGCAATTTTGAAAACTTGCGCGTGGTCGTCGGCGCGAAGATCAGCGACGACGAAGAAGTTTCTAAACAATTCCGAAATAATATCAAATCTCCGCGGGACGAAATTAAGAGAAGATGACGGACAAAAAAGTTCTTTCTGCATGTAGGTCAACTTGCACGTTAACTTCGCTTCGGTTAAAATAACAAGTGACTCCGGAGAACTTTTTTTTTGCCTCCCCTCTAAAGTTAGTCATTGTTTCCTTCTTCGCAATAATCTCTTAATGCAAACATGTGTCATAAAGTATAAAACGGCGGTTCGCGGAAATGTCAAAGATCCATTGTTCCCTTCATTTTTCGGCACTCATGTTATATTCACTATTTCGAGACTTGCTTCGGGGGATATTCAGGTTCCGTAAGAGAGTTCTTTAACGAACGAACGAACTGTCGTCGGCAACTCCGTCGACTGCCGTGATCTCGCGGGAGTTCAACAGCTACTCGCAGCACGTCTCGGAGAATCGATCGATCTTGTTCGACGCTCGTGATGTTACAATAGGTTATCGATACCGCAGAGAAGAAACACACCGGGCGATCACGCGTAAAACTCACAGGGACACGTGCAAGTTGTATAATTTTAAAGCTTTGTTTCGAAAGCAAAGTCCCATCCACGCACGTCTGTTTTATTTTACACGAGAGAATGACGTTGTTCATTTATGATCCACGTTTGGTGTTTGATACGTTTGCACGCTCTTCCCAATGTAATTATAATTTCGTGAGTTATACATTAGTGGGACAGTTTACAAAAGAAGCTTGTTTAACACCGACACCGTCAACAGTGTCAACTTCTCGGGAAAGGGTAAAAGAGACGAAAAAAAAACTGTCGTGAGCGACATGCTTGACGTTGTTGCAACAGGAAAGAATGAAGTGGAAGGCCGCCGAACAGCGCGAATGTTGCGATCGATGATGGGAGTACACGGAAGAGAGGGTCAATGACGGAAGAGCGAAACGAAAAGGACGAAAGGGGATATGGTACTGTCGGATCATATGTTATTCCACTTGCGCTGACAATATATAACTGACAACTAATTGCTATATATTTTTTTAATGGCGATAGGGCGCGAATTCTCGTATTCTGTACGTGGCCGAACAAAAGAGACCATTTATCAGCCAAGCGTTTTATTATGAATTTTTTTTTTTTTTTTGTTTTTAAAAGACAAGGAAAATAGAAATCTGTCGGAGAATTTGTCGTTACGCAACATGATAATCTGACGCGAACATTCCGAGATATATTTCGCGTGCCAGTTTTCAAACGCGTGATTGCAAAAACAACTCTGACTTTTGGAAGAGTATTGGGTCTCTGTGCATTTAAACGCGCAAGCGCGTCAAACGCGTCGTCACGCGAAACCAGGTTTTTCGCGTTTTCAAAACGAGATATCTTACATCCGCTAACTTGTTAAAATCTTCGTGAATACTTTATCGACAAAACTGCTCGATAGAAAATTTAATTGGTAAATCATACGATGAGCGCGAAACGAACGGTGGAACGTTGATGGGAGCGAGTTGAGACGTTTCCTCGCGTTTTCACCGAACTATCGTTTTTACAATCGTCGTGACTATTTACTTTCCAATGAGTGCGAATCTGCTTCCGAACAGGAAAAGAAGAATAATTCAATCTCCGCTCTTTTATGCAGCGTGGAAAGAAAAACTTCCGCCTTGTGAAAGCCGCGGAGATTTTCTGCGCCAGAATTGCGGAGTACGCAAACTATATATACATAGAGCAATCAATTTACGAGAGGGTGGTGAAAATGCCCCGGGAGTATTCTTCGTTATGCTTCATGAGCTCTCGCGACAATGAGAATCCTTTGAATTTATATTCGTGAGTTTTGATATCGAGACGCTCGCGCGACATCAAGGGGGGGGGTTAACTCCCGCGATTCCACGCCGAAAGCTAACTTGTATGCGTATGTCGGAGTATCCGGAGCAGATTAGCTGCGATCGCTATCAATCACGAACTGATTGGAACGAAACTCTGGTTTATCGTGCGCGTCCGATTTACGACGTACGCAAATTGTCGTAAAATCATCTTCCCCCGTGTGTTTATAATTACGTTATTATTTATAGATATAATGCGAGATCTCCGCGCATGTGTGATCGAACCACGGATACGTTCGAATTTGTTCGTGCGCATCCATTGCACATGAACATTCTCTCAGGAGAGAACATCATGAAACTGAGGTTTTTAATTAAAGTCATGTTCTTCTCTGGCGCACACAGAAGTTAGTCGGATTAACGAATTTATCGGCGATCCTGTATTACGGGTAATCCACGGCGGACTTGTACGTCTCCGTGCTAATGACATAATCTGTGGTATTAATAGATTCTTGGTTCGGTAAGTGCGGTTTCCTAATTTCGGTTTTTCAAAGCTAATGTTTTGTACGATATTTTATACGATATAAAAAAATACGTTTGTTTTGCGGGCGCGCATAAAAAAAAAAACTTCGATTGTTGATTTGTGTGACGTTATACATGTTTTTGCGATATTTTTCGCCCGTGTACGTGTGTGTTTACAAGTCGAATTGCCTGATCGATGTATTTCCACGCGCGAGATACATTTAAACGTAACCCGCACGTAGATCAGACATGAAAATCCAGCGCGCGCGGGTAAACGGAAGAACAATGGGTTAGATATACTGCGATGAAGACGTATGCACGGAGCGGTGAAAGAAGAGTAAGAAAAACAAGGGAAAGAGTGAGAAATCTCTCAGACGTCTCTCATTCACGTGCAATCGAATCGCCGAAATGGTCTTTTTCTCGGTCACCTTTTGTTCGAACGTAGTTTATCAGCGAATACTTTAATAGGTCGATCCGGGTCAACTCATTGTCATTTAAAGCAAGATAAATTAGAGGCAGTTCTGTATCCAGAGAGCGGCTTACTCGATAGTGTCAGGTACATACCAGATATTTAGCAAGAACATTTTCTCTCTCTCTCGTAAAACATTGAATTTATCGTGAAGATTTTCAAAAGCTCTACTACACGTAGTAGATTTACTTTTCTAGAGTGAAAATATTCTTCTGTTTATTTTTGACCTTAGTTTCATAAAACAATATTACGTGAAATTTGGAAAACTGTGTCGCATAAAAGCCGCTTATTAAATAACGTCCTATGCATATTAACGCGCGCAAATATTATATTCGCATGCTCATGAGATGAAATTGAAGCATCGTGTGTCCTAATCCAAGTGACTAACAATGCAACTTTGTCGACGAGACTACGTCAACTTTACTACAAGAACTTTCCCTTCCTCTAAGCGCATTAATGTAGATTAGTTCGAAGATGCTCCGAAATCCTTGAAGCTATTTGAAAACAGATATTTATAGCTAATAATTCAGGTGTAAAAAAAGATAGAGAAAATAAATATTTGAACTGTATACTGAATAAACTATTTTTATAAAGAAGATAAATATTTAGAGAAGAGTATATATAAAGAAAAAAACAAATATACTTAATAAATATTATAAAATTGTAAATAAGAACGTGTGTGCGGTGCAGTTTTCATCGTGGTATAGTCGAGTACGAATTATTAATGCGGAGTTCAACAAAAAACAGCTTTTCATTCAGATTTACAGCACTCTTTAGAGCATCTTCGCGATCTTCAAAAGACAAATTTCCTTTCTGCGGCGTTTCCGGTTTATAATTATCCAAGCTATGTATAAGTTGATGAATTCTAATTACGACGCGAACGTCGCCGTGTGTTGTTCTCATCCCGTCGTCGTTCAATGTAGATTATATACGTAGGCACACGAACATCCATGATGGAAACTGAACGCTTGGCTTGCGATCTCCGTCCCTTGTACCGAATCATTTACATAGGAAGACGGATAGGAACGGATCACTGATCGTGTCAACCATTATTCGTTGTGACACATGAAATCGATTAATAGGAAACGGCAATGTTCGTTATCGGCAGATATGCATCATTCATTGAGATGGTGTGTATAGGATTTTTTTTTTTCGAAAGCGCGGATTCAGATGATGCTTTATTGAATTGTCTCGAAAAAGAAAGACGAAATGTACACTAAACTGTTTTGCGCATAGTACGATATTTTATTTTAAAAGAATACGGCTAACAATAACAAAATTATACACATATTTTTTCTTTTACTAACAAATTTTGTCGATTTATTTGTACATAAAGCTGTTAGAAATTTCGCGTTGGCGACACCACCTATCACCAACTGGCAACTGGTGGCAATAAGTAAAATCTTAAAAAACACAACACTCTGTTTACCTATCATTAACAAGTGAATTTATTAGAATTATATAGATCTGTTATATATATTATATCATAATTAATTTTTTTTAATTTTACATCGCAAATACGAATTTACTTTAATGTAATAAAGAACCTGTAATTTATTGTCGTGAATAAGTGCATTCTAGCATTATAAACTAATTTGACTTTAAATTGAATTTTATTTATAAAATTTATCTATATTTTTATACTGAAATAATGCATTGCATACATTAATATAACTGACTCATTTTGTCTTTTTTTTCTGTGTTGAAATTTGTCAACTTAATAAATATTAAAATAACTTATTAAATATAAAATTACTAAATTTGTCAGTCTATTTATAATGAAGTTGATTTTATTTATTTTAATTATTTTATTTTTGTAACATATTATCTGCGTCGCGTGCAAACCTCATAAAAGTTAAAAAATTCCGTAGTGTGTATGTATGTGTGCGTGTATTTATCTACTTGAATGAATTATTGTTATCACTCACCGGTAAATTCTAATACTTTTTAATATTATAATAAGTCTTGCGACAAGGATAACAAAACCGAACTTTGTGGCACAAAGCAGATAATACGCCTCTGGTTGATACAGCACGGGCGGCTGGCGACTGACTGCTGTAGAGTTTGAAAGCTCGCAATTCTCAGGGCGACCTCTACGACTACCACGTGCTTGCAGTGAACATGCACAGGCGCTCTCTCGCAATACGCCTATGCACTTTGACCTAAAAAAAAAAAAAAAAGCACTGGGCTCTCAAAATTGTAATCGATACAACCTGCTTATTGAAGTTCATTATGGGTAAACGTAGAAAAACATTTTTAAGGCATCATAAAAATATGTAATAAAAACAGACTGAATTTTTCACCCTAAAAGAGTTACACGCGAAACTGATCGATATGATCGATAGAAGTGAATGTAAAATTTTAAATGCGTTGTTCTACAATCGAGATTTTTCAAAACTCGTGACCACCATATCTCGAAACAATCGGTTTGTAGTTTTTTACACACTATCTAGACACAAAAAACTAATCCTTGGGATTTTTTTAGTCCGATGCGTAGTGTTTTGTTCACAGCCAACAAACGAACCAAGATTTTTACTGAAAAACTGCTATATTGACTTTGAATCGTTTTAGTCAAACGTGATAGTTTGAAAAATAGCTAAGTCAAGGATTAGATTTATATTCCAACTTTATAAAGTTTGTCTCTTATTTTGTTTTTGGATGAGTCACGTAAGAATAGCGATGATTAGGTGCAAATGCCGTTTTCAAGAGCATGATTCACAAAATATTTCATAAAACACCGCAATTTCGTAATTTTTGTTTTTACTAAAATTTAAATTTTAAATAGAGAAAACTATGATCTTGAAAATAAAACGAACATGATCTCAATATCTTTTGTCGTTTTTTACGAAAAACATTGTGTGTTTTTAAAGTAAAAAATATTTAATGCAAAAATACTTGGCACAGCTGCGTCAAGAAGTTTGTATCTCCATTTAGTAAACAACACGTGAAAAGATACATTTTCCCACCCTTCGGCCTGTCTAGCCCAGATGACGAAAAATCTTATAATCGCTTTTCCGTATATTTCAGGTATGTATTGAAATAATCTCCGTTCAGAGAACATGTACAAGAAAAACTTCAAAATACTTTTTTTAATTTTTTTAACTCGAGTTGATTGAGACCAAAAGGAAAGTTAGTAATCGGATCGGTTCAGTAATTGCTAAGTTATTGAAAAATCTTAACCTTGTTAAATTATTCGACTTGTGTAAATGAGTCATGCATCATAATCCGGTCTCGCGAACTTGACACAAGACATTACTCAGTTTCTCTTGATAAGAAATAATTTCCAAGTATTTACGATAATATGCTTCTTTTCCACTTCCACTCTTTTGTGATTGTTGTATATATATTTCTTGACTAATTTTTGCGCATTTACTGGTATGACATCAGTTTTAAGATTTCAAATTAGTAGCATATCCGACTCGTTTTTTTTTCTGATACTTTATGTGTAATTAGATTTGTGAAATCTCTTGTAATACGCAATATTTAGTAAAATAAAAATATTCATAGATAGTGTTCAAGAATAAAGAACTATCGAACAGAAGGAAATATGTGTGAGTATAAACTAATTTTTTAACAATATCATATACAATTAAATAAAAAATATTATCTTTCTTTGAACACCGATTTCCTAATAACTTCTTTTGAACATTGATTCTATATAATATTACAAACATAACTCGAATTTAACACGAATTTATAATATTATTGTGTGTGTTTTGTCTTTGTGGCGGTTGTCTCAAACTGCAATTACACATATTTTTTATTATTGATATAAGTTAAATAAATTGATATTAGACACATATGTTTTTAGCTATCGAGATACAAGTTTAAGAGGTAAAACTGCTTTCCGTTCCTTTTCTGCTATCTCGACAGCTGTTGAAAATACAAAAGACTTTTTAAACAAAGCGTCTACAGCTTTTATATAAAATACAATCGTTCACATATAAACAAAAGAGCGTATAAAACAATCAGTAAAACATACTGAGCTCAATTTTTGTCTATTAATTTTAACTATTCCATATGCGACGTCTCTAAATCGGAGATTCAACGAATTGGTTAAAGTAAAACGCATAGAACTAATTGAAATGTAAAATATCACTGGTTTTACAGATGTGCTTCTCGTTCTTATCGTTTTTCTGTTTATTGTAATTATTTACGGCTTCGACAAGAAAGAATGTTTCAAACTAAAACGAAATTTCCAATTTGCTGCCTCCCTGCCGGGACAACCATTGTTATTATCTATCTTCGACACTATATTAATCGCTTGTAATTACAAAAGTGAGTAGAACGTACTTTTTTTCTGTTTGAGATAAATCGACGAAATAACAGATCAGATTTTTTTCATTTTAAAAAATGTGCGTGACTTTATACAATTATATAACTTTGTACGATTATTATATAACTTTATACAATTATATACAATTATATAACTTTGCAGAATTAATTGACTATGTACTAGCGCATACTATGAAATACGACACTCCGAGTCGTTTTATCCTTGGAACGCATATATACATATTACTCACAAAACCCGAAGATTATAAGGTATATCTTTTTAGTATAAGAAAAAATTTATGTTTTATTACGGCATTGCAATATAATTGAATTTAATATGCAGATTGTGCTGACAAACGTAAATGGCGCTTACAAAAGCTCAGTGACCAAGATGTGGGAGGTGTTTCTTGGTGACGGGATTATTAGGACTTCAGGTGCTGTACATTTATATTTAAAAACCAATGCAATATTATATATATTATATGATTCACGCAATATTATATATATATATATATATAATATGATTTACAAGCTAGACATGCACATGCAATTTTTTATCGCGCAAGCATTTAATTGCAAAAACATACAATTCTTAATATAAGCGCGCGCATTAAAAAACATTGTAGTTTTATTCTTCAAGCAAAGCGATTATCGCAAAATGAAATACATCACAGTGTATAAATAAACGTTCGCGCACTTGCTTCAGATTTTCACGTTGAGCACCGACAAGTTAATTCAATCAACGCTCAAGTATTTCAGATTACAGACCGCGATTCGCGGTCTACTACAGACTTTACAATAAAATTGAATACTTTGTATAATTGCAACAATGTCTGCAAAATTTTCATGGGATGTTCTTATTTATCATTATAATTGTTTATAGAAAATCTATTTAAATTATCCTCTTCAGTGAAAAGAGTGAAGTAGATCCAATATATTTTTCTCTTCACTGTGCTTTTTGAGAGCACAGTAGCAACTTTACGTGTCTCTGCAACGTTCAATTTTAAAAAATTGCCAAAATTCCGACATTCGATTGCGACAAAAAATAGCATGTGTATCTATCCTTTTATGTATACTATAAAAATGTTTAATACAGATGCAAGTCACAAAATTCGACGAAAATTGATACAACTCACATTAAACATGAAGTATTTAAGTGAATACGTAACTCTATTCGATAATTATAGTAACTACTGTGCGAGCTGTATAAAAAAAGAAATCGACGGTCATACATTTGATATTAAACCATATATAGCGCGATACGCAACCGACATATATTTAGGTGAGAATTGTAAAAGTTATATTTATCCTAAAAAAGTGCGTTAAGAAAATTTACCACCTGTTACTTTATAGCAACAATTGTGGGTATTCAAGGAACAGCATATAAGGGCGAATATGACGAGTTGTGCTGCTGGCAAGAAAAGTACGTAAGAACTACTTTTACAACTACGGCGATTCGCTATTTACGTTAATATTTCACACTTGTTTCAGAATGATGAAACAGATTTTCAGTAGAATATTAAAGCCATGGTTGTATCCGGAATATATTTTCTCTCTGACTAAAAACGCAAAACAAACGCGTATTGCTAAAAAGATCCTACAAGATTTTCTTCAAAGTGTAAATATCAAAGATTTTATAGACATATATATAACTACTTTATTATATATTTATAATAAACATATAAAATTATTGTTATGGATTATGCGTTTATAAACAATGTACAAAAATATGGACAATTTTAGACAAATTTGAGAACTATCAAGTGTTCGTGTACGTGAACAAGCTTTTTCTTTATTAACTTCACACACGTATTTTTCGTACCTTGTCATCAGGCAGTCTTTTTCTTCATAGTGTTCGAGAAAATTATCATATTGTAATTTGATCTATTACTGATAAAGATTCAATCTCAAGATTGAAACGTGTGAACATTATTAATCCTGGATACACATCCCAGTATCCACAGTATAATTTGATCTTCCACCGACAAAGATCCAATCTTAAGATCAAAACATTTGACCATTATTATTATCATAATAAAGAGAAAGAAATTTTTAACACGAACACCTGGTTCTTTACGTTGTGTCGGCTCTAATCGTCTGTTTAATCTATGTGTAGATAATGTCGAACTTCGCGAATAACAACTTGACATATGATACCGAGTACGAATTCTTGGAAGACCAACAATCTCAAGCATCGAACTCCGTTTCCAGCAATTATTTGAATCGTTTGAAGCAACAATATTACGACACTGCGGAGAAAAACTCTAGAGTGAGCGAGAAAGACTTCGCGGACGATATTTGTAATTTATACATTGCTGTAATGTCCCTTTTGTCATATAGATAACAGATATATTTTTATTTGCATTATAGATCAGTATGCATTTTACAGATTCAAAATACTATTACGGAATTGACGTCCTTTGTGTTGCTTATGTTGAGTATGCACTCGGAAGTTCAAGTAAGTAAAATATACGATACAATCGATTGCGATACAATAGATACATCGTATCAACAGAACGGCTTCTAGAGTTTTCTCTTGTAATATAAAATATCCTTATTTCTCATTTATGTATGCTATAAAACGAAAAGAAAATGATACTAGATGTGAATTTTTATACTATCGATCTATTATATATGTATGTACAAGATGTCTAAAAAATGTTTACACAGCTAAAGTGTAAAGATATAGATTAGGTCAATCTAAACAGAAAAGTTATTTATCAATATTCAATTTATTGAGTTATTATATATTTATTAAGTTATTAATTAATTAATTAATGTGAGCCAAAGAACGATGATCCGGATTCTGTAAGCGTGTATAAAATTTTCAGTTGTAAGGAAAACTAGTTTATCTCATGCAATGTCCTAGCAACGAGAGTCGGAGCAAACAAATCAGCTGTGTGTGTCACAGCTTCTTGCGATCAGCTGATTTGCAGTCACAACTGAAAATCATACATGGCTACAGAATCCGGACCATTGCTTCGGATTATTTTATTAATTAATTTATTTTTATTAATTAATTTTATTAATTAATTAATTAATCAATCAATATTTTGTAAAAAAACCTCTTCTGTTCAGATTGAATTTTATTGAAAGAATAATAACTGATTCTCACGAATATCTTAACTATTTTCATATTATTTTTTACTATAACTTTTTCAGGAAAAATTGCGACAAGAAATTTTACTAACATTTGGCACCGACAAGGTCGACGCTAAACGTCTCACAAACATGCGATATCTCTATATGATAATCCAAGAAACATTAAGATTGTTTCCCATATCGCCTATAATTGCGCGACAACTCACAGGAGACGTAGAATTAGGTACTTGTATAATACAAAAGTGAAAGATGCCAGTTTGATTTTGTGATGTAACTGTTTTCTCTTGAATTCTCTCTTAAATCGTTAAAAAAAATAACAACTGATTTTAGAATCTTGCATTCTCCCGAACGGAAGTTACATCATGATACCAATTTTTGCTATTCATCGTAATCCCAAGTATTGGCACGATCCCGAGAAGTTTCTTCCCGAACGATTTTCTCCGGAAAATTTATCAAGCCGTCACCGGTACACTTACGTACCATTTGGCATAGGATCCAGAAGTTGCTTAGGTAAACACGTATTGTAATGAAAAAATGAAATTAGTTATTTATTTTAAAAATGTGTGTGTGTCGTAAGTTTAATTTTATTAAATATAATATTATTTTGTAATTGCATCTTATGCATTACTTTTGCTATGCTTTTATTTCATAAGCATTTGTCTCAATATCTTTCCCTTTTAAGAAATATATCTACGTTTTTTATTATATAGTTTTTTTAATTTTTAATTCGTTTATTTACGATTTATATTTATTTTTAGGTCAAAGGTATGCGTCTTTATCTGTAGCAACAATAATCGTTAATTTAGTGCGACAATTTCGTTTTGTGTCCACTAAAAATGTAAAATTAAGTATTGATATTCTATTACGCGCTCGAGACGGTGTTGAAGTATCAGTGTTTCACATATAAGTTTACTTTACTTGTATTTTATATGTGTAAATATCGTAACTATTATATATTATATTTAAATATATATATAAGCTGTCTCAAACGTATTATATTTTACTTAAATAATGTAACACATTTTAATAATAAGAAGTTGTACACTTAATTATATAAAAATAAAAAGAAGGAACTCTTTTGTGCAAATATAACATTGTTACACACAATCTTGAAAACTCTTTTGTTGCAACTCTACGAAAAGCAATTTTTTCAAGATTAACAAAGAGTTCAAAAAAATAATAAAATAGAGAATAAAGAATTTATTAGGAAGAAAAAATTAGCAAGCTAAAACAGGGAATCTCAACGCGCGAACAAAATCAAAACGACCTATTGGTAGCATATGTTCAATAAAAAAAAAAAAAAAAGATAAATCAGAACAATAGAGCGTTCAAAAACAACTTATCAATTCTTGAAAAAGTCGTAAACGATCAAAACGACCTATTGATAGCATGTTCAATTTAAAAAAATAGAAATAAATCAGAACAATGGAGCGTTCAAAATAAACAACTTATTACTTCTTGAAAAAGTCGTAAACGAATAATAGATTCGTATGTAGAGTCCGTGAGAAATAATAAGTCACATATACTAACAATATCGATAAAAGAAAAATTGGTAGAAATTAGATCAGTTCTCTTATATTCTTTTTATGTTCAGAAGAGAACTCTTAAAAATTAAAGAGTGAGATACTCGAGGACTGTGGATACGTGACCTCGTTTCAAACGAGATATCAGTAAACATTTAAAATTTCTCAAACAACGAGGCGTTCGGTGAGTTCACCGATGATTGAATCTCTTGCGTAGAAAAATTAACAAATGAGAAATCATAGATTTGGCAGAAACATGGAGTAGAGTTCCTGAAAAATTGATATCGAATAAAGAGAGTGAGAAAGACACTTTAGTGTGACCTCTTATATAATTTAATATAATTTAATATAATTTAATATTTTATAATATTTTATGTGTATATATATATGTATAATCAGAATACTGCTTTTAATTATTTTTCACAGACATGCTCCTTGCAATTTTTCTTTCGTTGCCTGCGATTTTATTGCCGAATCAATTTTTTTGTGGCATGAAAGAATGTTCTAAATTAAAACAGAATTTCAAATTTTTTATTTCCTTGCCTGAACCGCCGTTATAATAGTATCTGCTTATGACATGTTACAAGTTGCTTGTTATCGTAAAAGTGAGTAAAAAACGCATATATTTTCTATCAAATATATAATGTATTTGCTTATTAAAATGGAATATGTAGAGAAGGATAATATGGTTCCTGCAGATAATATGACTTCCCTCAATATCTCCGCTATTATAACAGATATATAAATTTTTTTTTTATTCGCTTCCTGTCTTTCGTCTTTTACGATTCTGTGTGTGAGAGAGCAAACTAATGTTTTGTAAAATCATACGCTTGTGCGCGGATTATTTAGATTATTTAGATCATTTAGTAGAGCACATTGCAAAATACAAAGCATTAAGTCGCATGATGGTTGGATCAGATATATTTGTAGTGCTTGCAAAGCTCGAAGATTATAAGGTTAATTAGTTTTATAAGAAGATAAAGATATCATCTTACCTCTGTTCCTTGCATGAACTTTTTTTAAAGTTTAACAAAACTGAACTCTAATTTTAATATCTGAAGATACGGTCTGGCAAAGAGACAGATACGGTGTTATTTTTATTAGATCGTGAAAAAGAAGTATATCGAAGTAATTTTCTTAGATTAAAGCTTTTGGCCGCATAACTTTTTTGAAAAATTTTACGAAAAAAATTAAAAGTATTCAAATTAAAAAATAGTCTACTGTGATCTTTTTGAAATTTAGCATGCGTTAAACAAAATGAACGAGTTGTACCATTACAAATCGATGACCTGTTTGAAGCACTTTTGTGTTTAATTCTTTAATGAGCTTGAGTAAATTACGACTGTGTAATTGTTTTTAGAATGCTTAAAGAAATTAAAGTTACTGCACCGAACTTTATTAAAACAAGCTTAAGTTGTCTGCGTTATGAAAATTATCACAAAGAAATGTTTTGTACGTGATCCGCATCTTGTCTGTTGTAAACATCTAACGCTTATTAAACGCAAGAAAGCTTAGATGGTCCAATCACAATATTTTTTTCTTATATAAAAACAATTATTATTGCGTCAACATGATCAAATTTGATACACACAGGTTCTCACGAATGCGCATGGTGGAGTATAGGAATTTGGTAATCAGGATGTGGAAAATATATCTTGTTGAGAGGATTCTTAGAATTTCAGGTATACTGTATTATATTTAGGAATGATTTTTAGGAATGACAAAAATAAATATATTCAATTTAAAGAGATGCCAAATGGATTTTCGTTCGTTGTAATAATTTATTCGACAGGCGCAACCCTACAAACTTCGACGAAAACTGATAGTGAACAGCATGAATGCCAAATATTTAATTGACCATGTGCCTCTTTTCGATAAATATAGCAAACATTGCGCTGATTATTTCAGACAAAAACATTGACCGTGGTACATTCGACATCACACATTGTACGTAGCGCGATTCGCGACTGATATATTTTCAGGTGTGAATCACAGCATTCAAACATTTTATGATATACAGATAACCTTCGTATAACGCCGTATTCAAACAACGCGGTTTGCAAATTGTAATAAAATGGAATCTAATCCTGTTTTTTTTCAATATACGCTTATGCGCGAGCCTTGTACAACGCGATTTATAGAACGCGACATTTCTGTGCAACGGAATATCCGCGTTATACGAGAATTACCTGTATAATCTGAAATTTAACACGTTAAGCGCTAAGCCTATTCTGTTTACGTTTTTGTTTACGCCACGCAACATCGTCAACTTTCTTACATTTTATATCGTCGGTTACGGGTGACCGACGCGGCCTGAACGGCATGTTCATTGTCAGTCATCGATGCGGCGGATGACATTCAGTTTGGTAACTAATTGCAAATTAACAGTTTGGTCGAGAACTTCACGCGATTCGCGATATGTGATTTGTTATTATTCGTGGAAGATTCGCCGGAGTGTGAACGTGTTATGTGACCCTTTACAGTATGTCGCGTTCGCACGATGTTGCTTCGTAATTCCACACTGTGGAATTACGAAATTCTGGCAACGCGCGGTCAGCAATTGATATACGTTGTATGTACTAACTGTCATTGCGATGATGTTGTAATTGCATATGATAGATCAAGTTATGTATTAGTATTTTGTGTTGTAGCATA
>QVOB01027688.1:0-14881 GCA_014839585.1 Pseudomyrmex concolor | reverse complement strand
TGACGACCGAGTCACCAGTGACGTAACTAAAAGGACAGAAATGCGCAGGGCTGTGTTTCGCGTTCGAGCGCACCCTTCTTCACCTTCTGTGCCCGTTGTAAAACAAAATTTCTTCATACACACACACGCACGAATTATATATGATGTTGTTCCAGTAAATTTGGTTGGTTTCGCAATTGCAAGTTTAGCGGATTCATTTACGTGAGTGTCTGTAAAAATATCTTTGTAGTTGAACCGTTCGAGTTGTCTTCTATAGGGGTGTTACGCGAGGAAACTTAATGATTCCCTTTTTATCGCAACGTACTGCGGAAGTTTGAATATCTCGAGATATCCGCTTTGATACTGAGATATGTCAAAGTACCTTCTGTTTGTGAACCGAACATAACGGCTCGTGGTGGGTTTTGAATGAAACAGCTGATTGCATTCGTTGAATGCGCTTGCGTGCGTAGCGAAGAATCATTGGTCCTCTCCGGTCGACCGGCATAATTGTCCACGAACATTAAATGCGTGTGTTTCATTATCTGTGTACATACATAATCACTTAAGTACACTGAAAAAAAAGTAAAAAAAAGTTTTGTTGAGATAACTAAAGTTTGATAATCTCAACTAAAACTTTTGTTCCCACAACACTTTATTTGGTTCGATTTACCAACGTTTAGTTATCTCAACAAAACTTTTTTTTCAGTAATACAATTAATGCTAATTATTGTTTGTCGCACTTTGGAGAGAGTTGATGACGGAAATGACAAAACAAGTTGAAATTCAGCCATTTAAATTTAATTTCTGTCTAAAATTATGAGAGTTTGGATCTTTGCAAATTTGGACTTTTCTGAATAAATAAAATCAGAAGCGTGTTCGCGCAAGAAACGAGAAACGGCACTGCGATCGTAATCGCGACGGCGCAGGCGCCGAAGGAGCTGCCTTATCAACCGGGATGACATTCTGAGCAGAAGGTCTCGTCTCGGCCGCATCTCTGAGAGTCATCGCGGAAAAATGCCGGGGAACACTTTGCAATTGGACGATTGTCACGTGTGATTGTTCGTACATATGTAAATCGCACAAGTATTCCCGTGTTATTAGGGTTGATCGGTGGTCGGAAAAACTCACTGGAAAATCGGGTAAGTGATGAACGATTGATGTGCTTTGTCAAGTATCCGAACGACAAATAGTCTGCGTGTGTCAGTGTAAGAGGAAATTGTCAACGAATTGCGAAACAGCGCGCTTATACTCATCACCGCGAATCATCGAGCAAGGTAGGATGTAAACTAAGTGACAAATGATAAACACACATAATGATGAAATATGAAAGAAAGAGAATGAAGTGGAGCGAACATAATCTCTAAAAAAACTAAAAAAAAGAAGAGAAGGAGAAAAAGAAGAAATTTTGAAGTTTTTCTGTGAGTTGTACCAATTATTTTAATTACATTATTATTATTTTATTATTTTTATTTAGTACACGAATGTGTTACATATTTCCTTCTTCTCCATTAATAATTACAATATTTACCAACGTTAAACTTTGTCTTGCTATCTCTTCATCTTTCGTTAACAAATTAAGAAGATCAATAAACTACTTTGTTTTTTATATTTTGAGTAAGTAGAATTAGATGTATATGCATGTTTAGAAAAAATTTAGAAACGAATATAATATTTATACAAAGTTCAATATTCTATTCCTTTAAAATGGTTTTAGAATTAATGATCTTACAATTCACACACTGCACTATTTTCTTTTTGTGTATACTTCAGATATAATTATCAGAGATCTAGTTTCGTCTATGCATGCATTCATAGATATTTGGTCTCATGAATGGCAAAAATATGCAAATACAAAGATTCATTGACCTTTGAATTTGCATATCTCTCTTCAAGGCCATAGGAATCTATATAATCTCTAAATTGGCTTATATTATTTTATGTAATGATGGTAACACATTAAGAGATTAGCTTTAACTTTTTTAAATTTGTTTGGTCTTGTTTTTCTCTTTAAGTGTAAATCGTTGAATCAAATAAATCACATACACAGTCAGATAAAACAATATTTTTCAAAATAATTACGCAGGAAATATTTTGAGAGTAAACAATTTTAAAGTGTCTTGGTGTTTAACTTTTTGTTAGTCGCACGGTTTCAAAAATTAAAATAATATCTACTCGGAACAACGAAACGATTATTCGAATAATATAAATATTATATAAATTGTCACAATATATTATATCCGACATCTGTTCATGTCATTAGTTTATAAATAATATATTCCTCAATCATACAATCGTACTTCTTGCTTTTTCGTTCTCAATGACGTTTTGACATTTGCAATTAATAGTCCTTTGTGACAAATGTCACGTCCAGTAATATTCGAATAATCATATACAAGTAATTGTTAAATGTGTTTACCGTGATATTATTTTATCCACGTGATGTTTTTGTGACATTTTCGTGTTTATGTGGAATTAAAGATCACAATATTGACGTCATTTTAATTGAGCAAGAGAAAACATCAATTTTCTCTTACTGTCTCTCTCTCTCTCTCTTTCTCTTGTAAGAGACGTCGTCATGAGTGACGTCATTTGGAAAATCGATTAAGTCTGGTATAGGCTCGCTTCAATTTTTTATCAGATAAAAGCTTTAAAGCAACGTATTTTGAAGAGATTTCCAATTTCAGGATGTAGAGAACATTGAAACTTCTCTGTCTTCTCTCTCTCTCTCTTTCTCTTTTTTTATTTATATACACATACACGCCTACATATCTATTTAATATTAGCAATCCATACTGTCTTTTGTGTATATTTACGTCACAAAAAAACTCTAACTATAATATTAAAACAAAGCTGTAAATAAGTAAACAAATATCACAGTTTGTCCGACAAAAAAGCGGGATATAAATTATTAATTTAAGACAGACCAGAATAGGAAAACGAGAATGAGAAAACTTTAGAAGTTTGCTGAAAAAAAAGTGTTATGTTTAAGTATTTTACTTATTATGATTGCCTAATTACGGCAAGCTTGTTAGTGCATTGCGGTTAATGTGGAGATGCACCACATACAATGTGACCTCGGAGATACTCGCATACCGAGTTGACACAATTAGGTTTGTGCAAGTTGAGTGATGAACTCTATAACGAACCGCACATGTCCGTTAATTACACGGTCCGTGATAATTAGAGATCGACGTGAGTCTGACATAGCTTCCGATGATATTTGTTTCTTAAAGTTAAAACTTGTATATGTGCGTGCGTGCGCGCGCGCGCGCGCGTGTGTGTGTGTGTATACGTATGACGAAGATAAATGTGCAAGATGTCACGAACGTGGGGCTACAGATATGTTGCAACGTGAAAGAGAAATCTTGGAAGAAATTATTTATTGCTTATTTTATACTTTCACAAATATCTAAGTTTAGATTTATAGATTATTGATAGAATTCTCAAGTCTGTTTTGTCAGTTTTTACTTGAAGAAATGTTTGCATGCAATTAAACTTTCTGTATTTTTCAGATTTTTAATTCAACTCCGTAACTTCTCGTGGCTCTCTCTCTCTCTCTCTCTCTCTCTCTCTCTCTCTTCATTTTAAGTGTTTTCATGTTCTATTTTCATGTTTCTATTTTTCACATAGCTTTGTTCTCGCGAACCTCTTTCCGATTTCTTTGTCCTTTGTTTCGGGGAGAGATCTTCAATTTTTACGCAGTAATTTTTACACAATAATTTTTAATTTCTTATACTGTTGAATATACATTGATAAAAGAGTGCATTGCTTCGGAGAAATTACAAACCGGTTTAATATGAAACAAAAACAATCAAAAATATAAAAGATTTTACTCGTTAGTATTTTTTATGCAAAATCTCGAATTGAAATTTACATGTAACTTACAAATTACGTCTTTTATTAGTCGCATTTCGACCGAATGTCGGGTCACCGGGAGAGTGTATCTATCCTCGGAGGGTGGAAAAGAAACTTCGACCCGCCCTTTCGAAATGTCAAAGGTTGCCGCGCAAGTCGCATCGACGTATCCCCGTTTCCCAGAAAGCAACCTAGTGCGAATCCGATGGCATTGTTCGTGCTCGACCACAGGATAATTCGCTATTATTCGCAAGAAGAATCAAACGAAAGAGAGAGAAAGAGAGAGCTAAACGATGAAATAATTTTTCGAATGATTTTATTCAAATATCAAAATAAATATACATACGCACTCGAGACTAGTAACTATGCAAACTTATCTGTTGTATTTACGTCTGTATTTGATGTGCACATGTTAATATCGAATATCGCGACGGAGCAAGAGTGCACACAAATATGTAAATTTATAAGCTTTGATTTTTGTGCTTTTATTCGTTTGCAAGTCAAGTTTGCGAAATTTGCTCAAATAAAGATTCGTATGTAAATTTCGGAGCACGGTCGGAGAAAAGTCTTATAAAATCTGTGTAAACAAGATATTTGTGCACATCAATATATTTGTCTAACAAATAAATGCTTTCAGAATTGAAAATGTAATATTTTGTCAGAAAAATCATCCGTATACATGCTGGAGTTTTTTAATATAATAATCTAAACCGGGCGAGGTGATCAATATTCGGAGAGCCTTTGATATTTTCGCAAAATTATTCTATTAATAATCGTGTTGGAAGGGTAATATCCGACAAGTTGTACTTCACCGCTGCCACGAAAGGTCAGACCGCTGACATTACGATTTCATCAAATTCTGAAATTTCTATCCGGTTAGAGAGAGAGAGAGAGAGAGAGAAAAGACAAATCCGCGACATCTGGGAGGTTGTAATTAAATGCCGCGCAAAAAGAAGATCTTCGAGGCCGGCGTTAAAGCGCCTCGTTTGTCGTCGACTCGCAAATAGTATTTTATTTTTCTTTGCTCGTTCGATATTCAATTTTTATAGGAGCGGAAGGTCAAATGAGATTTCTTCTTGCGTGCTTCGTTGTATATTGCGCGCGAGAGAGGATATGTTCAATCATGAATTGATTTTCTTATTATTTTTCTAGTATTTTTAATTTTTGCCTCTAATCACATCAATCTTCTTCCGCGCGTGGTTTTTAAATTAAAAATATGATCAACAAGACGGAGAAGCGTAGAAAATATCTTTCGGATAGCGATTATACAGGTAGCGTACATTGTTTACCAGTTTCTTGCTGATTCCAGACATAGTGGCGTCGATAACGTGCGGATTATAAACGGCGTTTCCCCGTTTATCACACGACACATTCGTTCGTGAGCGCGTATCTTTTCGCTTAAGTGCGCTCCGCCATTAATCTCCCAGAGAGACTAAGCTATTCCACTCCTTTTTTTCGATGTCTTAGATCTCTGGAAATAAGATGGGACGGAAAACAGATTGAAAAGTTGGAGTTTGTGTTTAAAATGATCGATATATAAAATAAACTCGAATGAGACTTAACACAAGTTCGAATTTATTTTCTTCGTGGAACTTGAATGTTGAAAACTTTCGCTAATTTAAATTGATAATTCTGGCAGAGATTATGAACATCTGTGTATGTAATATTTTAAGTTTAATTAATTTTTCTTATCACATAAGGTCAGCCCACACTCTTCTGCTTTTGTATACCTACGTCAATCGATTATCGCAAGTATGACGACGTTAATTTCAAACAATGAATGACAGATCTCACTCGTGTGGTTAGGACAACAAATTTAGGGACATATCTAGAAAAATTTATAAGGCTACGCTAATGAAGCACAAGATAACAGCACATTTTGCTCGGAAATTACCGGATTCATGCCATCTAACGACGTTTTGGAGACGGCTCAGCGAGAGATCGAAAGACTGCAACTCGCGAACTGTGCCGAAAATGTCGCTCTGCTCGACGGATGACGATTCTTGCTCCCCGTGTCCTCTTGTGCCAACGAAGGAACCGACTTATTGTCCGTGTCCTCCCATATTATTATCTACCTGTCCGGAAGCTGGTAATTGTGGAAATACATATGATTTAACACACGTGTAGTCCGAACTTCTCTAATGAATTTACGACTCGGCGCGTGAAGACGAGCCGACGTGCTGGAAAATTTATTGCAACGCGATAAATCTCAAATGCACGTGACGATTATTCTGGCACGCAGATCCAGGCAAGAAAAAATTTTGGCGAGCAATGTCTCTCTTCGTTGCGATACCAGTCGTATTGGTCACGTCGATGATCACTTACATACGGGAAAAAGAAAAACGGAAACAACCGAGAGAACCGTTCTTGAATTTGCCCTACATGCATCGTCGGACTAAGGTTCAGTTCCATTTGTCACATCAGAAGGAAAGAACTTGGGAAATCTTTTCATCGTAATATGAATCACGCGAACCTAGAATTTTATTGGAATATACTGCAACAATTTTGAACGATAAATGTTTTCCCAGTGAGAAATTTTAGTTGTCAAAGATACGTTGTCATATGTGCACGTATTACTTTATTTTTTGTTGCTTTAGCAAGAGACGCCACTGTTTATGACGCAATTGCTTTATGTAAATTTTTGTTCACCTATATTTGCTTTTCCGTGTGTTATTCGGATTCACTGCGCGTCTTCAACAGTTAGACCTATTTTGTGTGGTCTCGATTATCGATGAACGAAAACCTACAATTTCACCGACCTTATTCCAGTTTGCTTGTAACTCGAAGTTTTACACTGTTTTATGAAATTCTCAAAAAAAGAGTAAAAGCTAGAAAGGGAAAATATGACGGAGACAAATCTAGATTCATTTTCTGTTAACAGCCGTTTCCTTGGGGCGACGGCAATCACACTCTGTTCCATAATCCCGTGAAAAATCCTATTCCACCACATGGTTATGAAGTTGAGGATCCTAACGCAATTCCCGAGAAGAAAAAAGACAATTAGTAGAAGTGTGGGAATAGCTTGGATCCTGTTGGTGACAGCTGGAAATACCCGCGAGAGAAGGAAGAATATGATGGCATCGACACGCGCGTTCGCCTCGACACGCGGCGGTCGTTTTAATTTTTAATCGTCTCTCGTCACAAAAATCCCTCGAGTGAGATCAGACATGAAATATTAAATCTGAATAGGAGAACGCGGCTCTCAGGAAGCGCAAAGTCTATTTTGCTAGCTTATAATATTTTATTTATTCAAAATTATAACGGAAAGTGTTATGCAATTCTTATAAAGTAAAAAAAAATATATACATAAA
Source organism: Pseudomyrmex concolor (assembly GCA_014839585.1). Lineage (NCBI taxonomy): Eukaryota > Metazoa > Arthropoda > Insecta > Hymenoptera > Formicidae > Pseudomyrmex > Pseudomyrmex concolor. Next base: position 7,736 of record QVOB01027688.1, on the reverse strand, counting down.
AGATTTTAATAAAAGTTTTTTAAAATCACATCGCATTACTTAATAATTTCTGTATATTTTATTATTTTTGAATATTTTATAAAATTTTGATGAATAAGTAAATTATATATAAGGAACGCGAATGTGTGTGGATCGCGACTGCAAAATTATATTTAAAATTACATTATATTAAAATATAAGTTTAGAAAAAAAAAGATTTAGAATGCACTTTAAAGAAGGGAAATATATGTTGAGGATCAATATCGAATATTGGTAGCATCGGAGGGAAGAGAGTCTCCGCGAGAGAATTAGGTGGCTCCTCCGGTGAGGAGACGCGCACGCCGGAGTCGCGGCGCCGTTTTTGGTCTCGCCTTCTCTGGGGTAGTGCGAGTGGCGCAGCTGGTCTCGCGCCTTCTTGTCCGTTCGGGGACGATCAATAGACTGGGAGGTGGAAGAGAGGAGGCTGGCGGTGGTTGTCCGGGCAGTGGCGAGTTAACCCACCCCGGCATCACATTTCTATTATCTAACAACAATTTCCGGTATCACGTCTCTATTATTTTAGGGTCGATTCCCCTCACGTGGCTACCTTCGCGTGACCACTTCACGAAAGTTAAACCGCTCTCGGAATCGTCACAATTTATTTTCGATTTACACGAAATGCGAAAACCGCGCGCGCGGATCGAGGTTTGCATATTTTACTGTCGATTGTTGTAACCGCTGTTTATTTAACACGATCGTCGCGTATGATTATTGAAAAGTGTTTTTTTGAAACAAATATCGTTTTTGCAAATGTGTGCGCTCTGGTATAATCATTTCTATTCAGAGAAAGAAACGTCAATATATAATTGTTTTACTGGTATTATTTCTTCGGCGATACGTCGAAGCGTCTCGCGGATTGTACAAAGACTAAACATTTCATATCCGTATGTTTTTTCATGTCGTCTTTTGTTGACGAATCTCATAAGAGCACGCGTGATATCACGTAATATGTAAATCGTCGCGCGGCCTTACGCGTGCGCTTTTTGCTCGTGCGAAATAACACATTTGTTTATTAGCGCCATTCGATTTACGGCCCTGTCGCAGGCTCGTCGGCTCCCGGGGTACAAGCTTTGATTGGCCGATGGCGTTTTCGCGGGTTCGTCGAGCGCGCGTGCGATCACGCCGCGCCGAGCATCCGCCTCCGCTCCGCTGTCAGTCAGTGGCGACGCGTCACCGTGTTCGTGTGTTTTGTGTGTATTTTCTTGATCAATCGGTTTTGCTCCGTTTCTGCCGAGCCACCCCTTTAATAAACTCACTATCGTGTATTTTCCACCGCCGCTTCTCCTTACTTATGATCATCATTTGCGTCATTCGACATCATCGTTTAACTCTTTTTACCGACAAATTTAATTTCCGTCAAAAAGTGACGACACACGCGCTGTTTTTTGTCATTCGAATCGATAATAAAAATGTGACACCAAAGAATGCAAACAAATTTCAAGAATCTCTTTGATCGACCGTGAGAGTGCAACGTATTTTTTATTTGTACATTCTTATTTTGCTCTATTTTTTAATTTTAATTCCATTTGTTAGACCGAAGAAAGGGAAAGAGAAAGAAAAGAGGACGTGGTAATGAAGCGTCCAATTATAAATCATGCAAAATCGATGACTCGAGCTTAATCCTTTCAGTTTGCTGTTTTTCACATTGAAAGCAATAAACGTAACGAGCTCGAAACTGTTGAATCAATTTACGAGTTAATTATCGTACGTGTTCTCTCTGTGCGATCAGAAGTTTCTGAACTAACGGAAAAGCGACACACATACGCGCGCGTACAAATTCTATGTGTATTTAATTACGCGAAGAAAATATATAATTGACATACCGCGAAAAGTATACGTACAAAGTGGAGAACGTTTCTTCTTCTTGGGAACTACGTCGTACGTACGGCGATACCGTAAGTGTGGTATTATCATCCATTTACGTTACTTCCGACAGCAAAGATTAAATGTGCATTTGTGCGCGGCGTCTATTGCCGCGACGATTAAATTCCGCGATTTGTGTAGATGTGTTTACAAAAGCTATCGTGTAAATTTTGAATACGCGGATTTTGCTGCGGATAATCCGTTCTCTTCTATGTAATTCCTGCGGCATCATTAATGTCAGAGCGCGATGTAAAATTTAAATACGCGCCCAGAAGAGTCCGCGAGCCGCGTATAAATAAACGTTTTGCGTAACAATTTGTTTATTGGTTCCCGCGGCAATCGAAACGCGGGACAACTGCTCTTCGTAGACTTGCAAATCGCTCGCCGGAAAGGTAATGCCATCAATTTCGACGATTTTCACGAAATACTCTTTTTGTCCGATATATTGAAACGATGCCGTAGGCATCAAAAAAATTAATATTAAAAATAGAAAATTGAATCGTTCATGCAAAGCTGTAAAAAAAAGCAATCGTTCGTGCGAAGCTGTAAAAAAAGCAATAATATTTAAAAATGTAACATGCTTCTCAAAACACACATGTGTGCCGCGCGCATGAGATTTGGTATAAATAAACTGGTAATTGTTATCGCGCAGTTATGTGTATATAGCACTGCATGCATCCCGATAATCGGATATTTCAATTAATTTAGCGACTGCAATTGCAGAAATGCAATTAATATTGATGGCAAACGCGAAACGTTTTTGTTCGTGAAATGTGAAATATTATTTTCCGCACTAGCCATTTCTATACCTACTTTTAGCTATGACTAAGCACCGGAATTACAAATGTTTCCGGCGTACGTACGTTACCTATTCTTTGTGTGTTGCACAGAGTTTCGCGCTTACATGGCTTATCCCGACATTTTCATTTTAGATTTTCATTTTCGTAACGTAAACGCGCGAGAGCGTTTATATTTTTCTTTCTGCTTCCGTTTACAGAAAAGTACATCCGACGACGCAAAATGGAGACGTCACTCGTGATTCTCGCCGAGAAAATTTTCCCGAGATGTTGCGAAGACATCGAATACGTCCGATATCCTTGAACGAGAAATTGCATTTTACGAAGATGCACGGGTGATACAAAACAGGCTTGGACAAAATGTTGATCAAGGAGTATCGCATACCGCTGCCCCTCACGGTAGAGGAGTATCGAATCGCTCAGCTGTATATGATAGCGGTAATTATCGCGCGATTGAACCCCGTAGTTAGTAATTATTAATACTCGAACACGCGCGACGCAGATGTGTAACACGGTGACAGATCTTACGACAGATTTTTTTTCTACGTTCTCATAATAAACGAGACAATATTTTTTGCAATAATCTTCTGCCAATACGTTGAGAGAAAATTTATTTTTCAATTACGTATCTGTTTTTCTTGTCATTCTCCTTTCGCATCTTCTGCGCGAAAGGGTTGTAATTTCTCGTCAATAAAGAGAAGGATTTTATGGTCAAGAACGACCTGTGCGCTCCTTAAGTGATCAATAACCGTATCCCGTTCGGGCCTGTAACTCATGCAGAAAAAATCTCGAGAAGAGAGCAAGGGTGCCGGTAGCGGCGTCGAGATCATCGAGAATAAGCCGTACAGCAACGGTCCGGGCGGTAGCGGCCAGTATACGCATAAAATCTTTCACGTGGGCAGTCATCTGCCGGGCTGGTTTAAGAGTCTGCTGCCTAAGTCGGCGCTGATCGCCAAGGAGGAGGCATGGAACGCGTATCCGTATACCAAGACACGGTACACGTGCCCGTTGGTGGAGAAGTTCTCCGTCGAGATAGAGACTTACTACTTCCCGGACAACGGCCTCCAGGAAAATGTCTTCAATCTTACGGGCAGCGATTACAGAAACAGAATCGTCGGTAAATAGAAATATTATATTAAATGAGACTTAAAAAAGTAAGATACAAGACGCTCGTTTGTGAAATAACAATAAAAATGAACATGAAAAGATCAATATCGAGCAATTAGGAAATTACTTACATTTAAAAAATAACATGAGTATGACAAAAATTACATAGTTTTGCGTAACTGAAATTACATGCAAAACTATGTAATTTTTGCATACTCATGTTACTTTTTAAATATATGTAATTTTCTATTTGCTCGATACTGACCTTTTCATTTTCATTTTTATTGTTAAAGAGATTTAATTGAACGAGAACATTAATTACGACGGTGATGTAGTGTGTAGTGTTAATGTTTTAAACTGTAATCTTTTAAATTGTTCGATAAGCACTTATTAATTCTTAATGACGTATGAACAATCGAAGTTAATCTTATCGTTTAGTAATAACGCAACGGTAATAAAAAAGTAAGATACAATACACTTACTCATTTATTGATTGGTCGACTGAATTGATTCAAGACCTCATCGACATTGTCAAAGATCAGCCTTACGGGACCGATTACGTCAAAGAAGAGGATCCGAAGTTGTACGTGTCGGAAAAGACTGGAAGAGGCCCATTGGAAGATACATGGCTCGAGGATTATTGGGCCGAAGTGGAAGTATACATCGCTTTTTCTCTTTTCTTTCTTTCTTTTTTTCTCTATTTTTTTGGTCTAATCTCTTTTGAAGAATTTTACACTTTTCCGCTTAAGTAGTTTCACCGTTGATATATTAGCGATTCTCTCGCTGTCTAGGGAAACCAACAGCCAACGCCGTCTGGAAAAGCATTAATGTGCGCGTACAAGCTATGCCGAGTAGAGTTCCGTTATTGGGGCATGCAAACGAAATTAGAAAAGTTCATACACGACGTAGGTTAGTACCGTAAATGCTCACCTTTCTCTGCTTTTACCTTGCCCTTTGGATGCCGGGCGATTAACTTCGAGAGAAGATCTGACATTTTATCTCGAATTGCGAGAAAATTGCGTTTTCATCGAATTATTCAGTTAAAAAAAAAAAGATTGATTGTCTTACTAAAAAAATTGATTCTTCTCTGAACTTTATCTGTGAAAGTATTGCATGCATTTTTTAATAATAAAATATTGAAGAAATTTAGTGGTCTTTTTGGAATACATATTTTGTAGTTTAAAAAATTTTTATAATTTCTTTCTATATAAATATGTACAAAAACCAATGTTCCAGAAGTCGCGCGCGTTTCGATGTCTCTCAAGTTAGCCTACCCTTACAAACAGACACATCCCAAATAAAAATTAAGTACTACTTACCTGCTCAATTTAAAAATTTGGTGCTCGACTCGTTTGGCAAAAAATTACAATTAAAGCGAAGAGGAAAAGGGGACTGACTTGACGTCAAACTGGCCTACCTCACATTAAAAAATTGTTCCCAGTTACCGGTTAGGTTCACATCTTGATCGATTAGACTAGATTCACATCTAGGTCAGTTAGGTTCACATAGTGACTGGTTAGGTTCACATCCTGGCCGGTTAGATTCACATTCTGACCGGTTAGATTCACATCTAGGCCGGGTAGGGTTATATCTAGGTCGGTTAAGTTCACATCTTGATTGATCAGAATGTGAACCTAACCCTAACCGAACCGGTCAAGATGAGAACCTGACCGACCCAGATGTGATCCTAACCGGTCAGAATTAGAACCTAACCGACCTAGATATGAACCTGACCATTCACTATGTGAACCTAATCCTAACCGATCAAAATGTGGACTTAACTAGATTTTTTAACCAGAAACATAGGTTTTTGATGTGTGATGAGCCAGTTTGACGCAAAGTTTGTTTACTTTAATTTTAATTGTTTAATTGCCAAACAAATCGAGCATCAAATTTTTAAAATTTAGCATCTAGTAGCTTTTAATGTGTATATGTGCGGATGTGGTTTTGTATGAAGAGGATGCTAACTTAATATAGGTCGCGTTATGTCTATAAGAAATATAAATTGATAAGGTCTAATGCTGATTTTTATATTTAATATCATATAATAAAAATCATAATAAAAATCATAATAAAAATCAGCAAAACAAATTGCGCGCGACCTCTTCTATATATAATTTTTTGTAATATTTTGCATTTTATATACATATATATAACATTTGTAATTTGTATATATTTATTCCATTTCTCTATTTATCTAACAAATAACGGTAATGCTTTATAATTATACTCTGGCTTAAAAATTTATATAACTTTTTAAAAATGTATCTTTTAATTTTTATGCGACGAGAGCCCGGCAGCTAAAGGGTTAACTCTTTCGATCATGAATGTTTGCTCCGTTAATTAAAAAAAAATTGTTTTCAACGTAAAAATTATGAAGTATATAAAAAACTATGAAGTATATAAAATATGAAGATTTTTAATTATCACTTTAACATTAAGGAAAAAGTTAATTAAAAGTACAGAGAGAAAAAACAGAGGAAGTGTGTAAATTAAATAATCTTATCTTCAATTTTTTTCGACATTTCTTTCTTAGTTCAGCTCGAAATATTCGAAAGAAATAAAATTTCATTTATAAAGATATTTCGCGGAATTAATTTAATTTGAACTATCTGGTTGCTTATTGATTCATTATTACTACCGGATGTGCGCGCACCGAGAACATCCCTACTTGTTGCTCGAACATCTTTTTCTCTTTCCCGCTCATGATCGAAAGGGTTAATTTTAACCGGCGCACTTGGTCGGTCGTGCGTGAGACGTATTAAGGTCGGTTCCAGCTCTGCGGAAGACGATGGTGCGGGCGCACAGACAGGCCTGGGCCTGGCAGGACGAGTGGACCGGTCTAACGATGGAAGACATCAGGGAGATCGAGCGGCAGACGCAACTAGCGTTGCAGCAGAAGATGGGGCTGGCCGAGTCGGAGGATAACGGAAATCAAAACGAAAACGTGACGTCGCAGACGACAACAGCGACGACGACATCAGCGGTGAACGCCGCGATGACGCCGCCGGAGTCGGACGTCGCCAAGACCCTGGCGGCCACACTGGGCAGCATCGAAAAGAACGAGGAAATACAGAGCCCGCCATCCGTCAGGAAGCCGTCCGACATTCCCATCATCAACACGGCGGCCAGTTCCGAAGGCGAGATCAGTCCGGAGGATTCGCCGATCGATCTAAATGAAATCAAGTAAGATAATCTCGCATATTTTGCTTCATGTGGTATAATACCTGGAACAAATAGAACTTGTGTGTGTATCTTATTACAATGTTTCTTAAATAACTCGAACGTTATTCACTGTTGTTGTTATCGTTGTTCGTATCATTTCTCGATATTTCTAAGATGTGATAAGATACTCGGAAATGTATCGACATGTTATTAGTATAGCTCCGACCGTAGTTTATTATTAATTAGATTGTATTTTAAAATAGTGAACTGTGTGTGATAATAAAATAACTTTGAGTATAATATTTTTTTAAACTAATTATACAATATTATTTATTTTATATTTAAATATATCTATATAAAACATTTTTTGCCAAAAATTGTGCTTGTCTTATAGAACTGCAATTACTGATGAAAAAGCTGATAAGAAGTGGAGAAAGACTAACATAGGTTTGAATTCGCCAAATTCCAATAAGAGCTTCGACATCCAAATAGCGAACTGGAGAATGGAGAGTATTGTCAGAGAATCCGAGTCCGGCAGCGACGACGAGTTCTTCGACTGTCAAGGTAAGATCGGTATAACGCACGTGCAGCGTTTGTGATAATCTAGAGAAGTGCAGCATGCTGTGTGTCTCTAGAAAAGACAAAAATTGTTTAACACATTTTGCTATAAGACAAATAAAAGCCAGAATGCGACACACTACTTTCAATTGTATAATAAAGTTTAATATAAATGATTAAAGATCTAAAGAAAAGCAACTTAAAACATTTAAAACGCGTATTTGTGAT
>QVOB01027687.1:0-10532 GCA_014839585.1 Pseudomyrmex concolor | reverse complement strand
TTTTAGCTCCGGTGCAACTTCCGGTCCATTCCAAGGTGGCCAACATAATCCGATCTGAAAGAATCGACCTAACGAACTCATCAGACGCGCTCTGTTGTTAATTACAAGCTTATCAAGCTTCATTGACTTGTTTATTTGTTTTCCTTTTTAGATTATTTTTAAACTGTGAACAAAACAAAACTAAAGTTCAATAACTTCGGAATTAAATTTAGTTTCTCTAGCTTCAATTTTCAATATTTTTTGTAACGGTGGTTTAGATCGACTGGATGTTCCATTTGTACATTTCCGGTTTTCGATTATTCACGGAGCGAATTCGAATCGCCGCGCGAGAGATGATCCCAAACGCAAAAATACTTGTTAACTGTTAATCTCGTTCGGTATTAAATTGGCGACTGTCTGCGAATCGCGGCCTCTCGTAACCGGCCTGTAATTGCGATTGCGATCACGCAGCTGGAATACCGAGTGACACATGACGGATGAGGAAACCACACGTGCTGCCTGAGGCTGTGCGCGATGGAAACGAACGTTGTCGCCATCGTCGTCGTCGTCGTCGTCTTGCCTCCTTATACGTTATGCGCCGTCGAAAAGGAAGCCGCGCTCTATTCATTATTCATCGGTGCTTGCGGTCTCTTTTGCAGGTCAGAGAGGACATGGAGACGCTGACGAAGAATCACGGCGTCAACAGTTTCAAGATGTTCATGGCGTACCGTGACTTGCTCATGCTTAGAGACCCGGATCTGATCGAGGCTTTCAAAGCGTGCAAGGAGATCGGCGCTGTTGCGATGGTGCACGCGGAAAACGGTGACCTTATCTATGAGGTACATATACAGGATGACCGAATATCCTTCCGACCGTGAGGCTTTTAATTTCGAAATTGTCAGATTAGATTGTTGATAAGAAAATGTATTACATTGACATCTTTATTTTCGCCAAAGTACGAAATATAATCAGTTAGAATTTACACGCCTTAGAAATTGGAAAAGTAGTTACGTCTTCGTTCTTTAATTTACGATCGACGAAGAAAGAAACGTAAAAAGGAAAAGGTAATTTGAGAAAGTTGCATTTAGTGTGGTCGAGGGTCAAGACGCGTTGTTTGGAACGAGATTTTCACGCGGAATACACAACGAGTTATACGAACTCTCTCTTTCTCTCTTTCTCATCGCTACAAACTTGTTCCAGAATGCGAAGAAACTACTTGCCGCAGGAGTTACCGGCCCGGAGGGCCACGAGATGTCACGTCCCGAGGAAGTTGAGGCGGAGGCTGTGAACAGAGCGTGCATTATCGCCAGTCAGGTAGGCGAAACGCGCGGAGAGCCGTCCGCAGCATTGTAAATTGTTGTTGCGGAGAGCATCGATATCTCTTAGATATAATCGCTCATCTCTTCATGCTTTGTATCTATTCTTGCGTTATATTACGTTACTTCGTTCCGAGCACGCAGAGCTTTTTGTTTTTTACATTTACATCAGTTTTTCGACGTTTCTCTGTTAGAAATGCACTTGGCACGCTATCCGCAACGGTATTCAGTTCAAGAACAATCATAAATCTTGGCGTAGATTAGAATTCAGGACAAAGCGCTTGCTTTTCGTGGCAAGTGCCCAAAAGTCTAATTCTCTTCGCTAGCCTCGCCGCCGAGTTTAAGGAATATCTGTGTCACGCGGTGAAGTGCAACTTTGACGCTTTAAAGTTGCTTGTGTCACTTAATTTAATTTCTCTCTCTCTTTAATTGTTCTCTGTCATCTCTTTCGTTTTTAAATATCCTTTTCTTAAACTTTTTTCTCTTTTTTGTGTTTTTTTTTTTTTTTTTTTACTATCTACGTATAAAAAGCGACGAGCGACGACGGACGTGCTGCTATTGTCAGGCGTCATTGTTGCATCCGCTGCTTGTTTTTTTAGTTTATCGAAATTCTGCACACTTAGGTCAATTGCCCGCTGTACGTAGTGCATGTGATGAGTCGTAGCGCCGCCGAGCAAGTGGAGGCCGCGCGTAAGCGCGGCGTGTGCGTCTTCGGCGAGACTTTGGCGGCCGCGATCGGCACCGACGGCACCAACTACTGGCACAAGTGCTGGAAACACGCCGCCGGCCATATTATAAGCCCCCCACTCAGGCCGGATCCGGAAACGCCGATGGTACTGCTGAACAAATTGACCAAGTGAGTTGATGACGCCGGTGAATTTGGGACTTCGAAACGACTTTGACATCAGAGCGGGCTGGCACTTGAATTTTCATGATATTTGTCACTTAAAAGTCGTCACCGGCTGCTCAACACACGAGCGCAAACTTCGAAGATCTTTTACAACAATATGTACAGATTACAAACCGCATAGAGTCGATACAAACTAGCTAGTTGTTGGCTGTTTAAATACAGATCCGATTAAAAACACACTTTCAAATGGCAAAGCCCTCGCCAAGTACAGAATCTTGTCCAGAAGAATGTTGTCGGAAGACACTTTCATTCGAAATCGCAAACGCGTATATCACAGCGTTCGTACTTTCTACTTAAAAGGAGTCGACCGGTCTTTTCCTAAATAACTAAGCGTACACCGAGGGAAAATCTCGGATTGGAGAAACTCGATGTCTATTCCGCGATATTACCGTAAATTATAATCTATTCTATCGATCGCGGATGACGTTTCCCAAATAACATCGCCGCAGCAGGTACATTCGGCGCCAAGTATCGAAGAACACGTGTATCGTTTTGCGCTCCTCCTCCTTCTCCTTCTCCTTTCTGATACAGCTGATTAGCGGAAATAGGTTGCAATTGCGGCAATAGTAATTTAAGTTTCTATAGTTATGTAGCTAGACGTTCGCGTGACGTACATACCTACGTGCACAGAGTGCAATTATGCTGTTATTGCGCGCGCTGTGAAATTTATACTTAACAATTCCCCGTCTAAATTTTACACTCGCATGTATGTCGAAAGTAGCAAAAAATTATTTTTGCTTTCTTATTTTTATTTTATCGAACACGCCTGTGTTAACGTACTTAGCACGTTTTTCCCCTCTCACGATTATTATTTTCGTTAATTGTTTTTGTTAATTGTGTTAATTTATTTGTTAGAGGTAAAAGTATTTGTGTAAAATTGATGTCAAATAGAAATTGATTGCGCGGCTGAAAGAAGTTTCCAAAAGAGAACAATATTTTTTGAGAAAACACAGTCAAATATTTTTTAAGTCTAGAAACATATTGTATGTAAAAAATATGTTTTCCAAAATTGTAAGACGAACTGTTTTCAGCCGCTATTTGCTTTGTCTAAATTGTAAAGAATATAACAGATTAGTGAGAGAGCTTACAGCGGTTATTTCAGTGAGAGGATAAAAATATCGCGTTTAGGTGAATAGTCCGCTGTACGTAACGTCGATCTCGAGCAAGTCCGCGGCCGACGTCGTGTCGGCGAAGCGGTCGGAGGGTATCATCGTTTTCGGAGAGACTCTGGCAAGCACTATCGGTATCGACGGTAGCGAGCAATATGGCAAAGACATGGAGAAAGCGAGGCGTTTTATTACTAGCCCGCCGTTGCGGCCTGACTCGACGACACCTGCCTATCTAATCGAACATCTGGCCCAGTAAGTAGATCGTAGATAAAACTCGTCCCATTTACAAGACCAGGTTGTTTCACCACTTGTTGTAGCAGTACGTTATTTTTTTTAGTAAAACTTATAATATAAAAAAAATTATAAATTGCCGAATCAGTCCAAGGATTTCGAGCAAATATAATATTCAATGGTTTCGAACGCTCGTGATATTGTTTTGTCGTGTGCGTCTGTGTTATTTATGTTAAAAATATTTTATCATCCGAGTTCTCGAATTCCTTTTTTGCGATTTAATAATCGCAATAGACGCATCTTGCACACAAATGCGCATTTCGCAATAACAAATTGATAATGAATTGGCGCGAGTTACATAAGCGTGTGAGTCTCGGTTTTGATATTAATAGTCGTAACGTGGGAAGTCGGCCGTACGTGTGATACGGCGCGTTAATGTTGATTAAACGAATGGAGGAAAAACTGAATAGTTTTAACGATTAAACAAAGCCGTCTTCTGGCTTTGAATTGTTCGACGCTTGCGGGACATTTTTAATTTCAATGTTATTAATTTCTTGTTCAACTCCCAGCCCACTCGATGTCAAGGTGATCGCTTATTATTTTGTTTCTTTTTTCTCTTGGAATTACTTTTCGATTCTCGTCTCTTCGAACCGACTAATGTGATCGTTTTTCAGAGATACTCTTCAGCTTATTGGCAGCGACAATTGCACGTTCAACTCAGACCAGAAGGCCGTGGGTAAGGACGACTTCACGAAGATTCCCAACGGCGTAAACGGCGTAGAGGACAGAATGGCCGTCCTCTGGGAGAAGGGCGTGCACGCCGGCATCATGGATCCCACGCGTTTTGTCGCCGTCACCAGCACGAACGCCGCCAGAATCTTCAACTTGTATCCCCGAAAGGGGGTCATAGCCGTCGGCTCGGACGCCGATATTGTCGTCTGGGATCCGAACAGGAAGCGCACCATTTCCGCTCAGACCCACGTCCAGGCCGTTGACTTTAATATCTTCGAGGTGAGTTTGCTTAAGTCGTCGAGCTTTCGGCGAGAACTCACACAACTGCGATGTGACATTGTCTTCATCGTTCAAGAAAATATGTGAACTATCGCTCATTATAAAATTATTGACGTCAAATTTTTACAGAGTGATAAAATCAATTATTTATACACACAGGGTATGGAAGTAACTGGTGTACCTGAATACGTGATTGTCAACGGACGCATTTGCGTGGACGAGTGCGAGCTCAAGGCTGTTCATGGCTTCGGCAAGTACGTGAACACGGAGTCATTCGGAACTTATGTGTACGATATGATAAATGACAAAGAAAAGGTAATATTTTTCAAACAATTCTTAGTTTTTTTTAGCAACTTTTATAAGTTTTGAAAAATAATATGAGAAAGAATCAAATTTCATCAAGCTTGACATTGCGACTGTTTAGAGACCGCGCGGAGTTGCGCGAACCGAGGCGGAGGCGAGGCGATTTGCCGAGGAAGACGCTGCGATCGCGAAAGCTAAAGAAGAAGCAAGAGCAGCCGCGGCACGTGCCAACCAGACCAACGGTTCGATTCACCAGAGTCCGAAGATAAAACTGCAAACCGGAAGTTGTATTCCAACCTTGCCGGAATCGGCCGTGGTAACACCATCTACGAAGGGCCCGAGGATGGAAGGGCAGAGAAACCTGCAGGATAGTACTTTCTCTATCAGCGGTAAGTTATAAAATCGTTGTTAAATAAATTTACGTAATCACACGCTTATTTGACCTCGTTTCCTCGCCCTTTCCCATCCGTTCTTTATTCGATGGGAATACCAACGGCGGCGTTTTTTTTGCAGAGGACGTTGAAGAGGCACGAAGGGCATGCATTCGCGTAAATAATCCACCGGGCGGTCGCAGTGCGGGAGGCTTTTGGTAATTTATACAAAAGAAAGAGAAACATGTCTCTCTTTCTCTCTCTTGAGATTCGCTTTTTCGTAACAAGGACTCAAGGCGAGAGAAATGAATGAAACTTCATATTTCTTCCTTTTCTCTCATCATCACGCTTCTGTCATTCGTCATTACCAAATTGTAATATTCATTCACTTCATTCGTTTCGAAGTATCGTCCTCGCTTTCAGGTTCGCTAATCATCAAATGTTATCACATTAAAGTTCAGTTCTTTTCACACTCTATTCCCATCGATCAAGGTCTGTTCCATCAAAGGAGGATGCGGCAGCCGCCGGCCAGTAGGTTGTACATGTATGTAGTTCATACACATTCACTTTAATCGTTTCACTCTCGCTTCATCATCGCTTCATCGCTGTACTGTATATCACTGGCGCGCCTCACATCATTGACCTTGGTCCGTTCCTCAGTTTTCTTTTTTGACACACGAAAATCATGTTTCTTGATCTTTCATCAACAGATTTTCTTCATCTTGAGATTTTTTATTGAAAATCAGAAGTATGTGAAATTTATTCACCGAAAGATCACACATACACAAAGAAATCACAAGCGAATTCTGAAAGTTCCAAGGTCAAGAGCAGCACTTGTTGTCTGTCATATAAAATTTAAACACTTTGAAAAATTTTTTTGTTTTCTTCTATTGTATATTATGACAACTTCTGCAATTCGCGAGATATAAAGATTATTAAAACTCCAACGATTATACTGTAGAAATATTTAATCACGAAAACAAAAACAATTGTGATATCAGTCACATGCAATTACGATTATTACTATTATTATTATTATTATTATTATTAATAAGACAGTTGCTTGTTTATTATCAACGAGGAGAATTCGCATGGCGACAGAGTCGCGGTTTGAAAGAAGACAATTGAGAAAGTTATTTGTTTTAAGTTTGTAACATTTTTACATTGAGCTATCAGAAAAAAGTTGTGTTACTTTATGACGTTATGTGTTACACAAATACGTATATGAAAGATAGTTGCACCTTGTGACATAATTATATTATGCACGTGACACACGTATAATCAAAAAAAAAAAAAAAAAAAACAATTAAAAAGTTTCAAGTTCAAAGTTTTTCTTTGTTGTTACATCAAATCTAGAATTTATCACCGCCACAGCACGATTATGTATCATTACAATTTATAGATTGAATCTGTATATTTATATATTTATTTATTTCAAGTTGTGACAATTTATTTCCGCAACAAAGCATATGTAAAGGTTGTTTGTTAAGTTGTATCATGATCGATAAGAAAATATTTCATTAAATACAGTTAATTAGGACGTTGTATGTACATACGAAGATTGCGGTTTTTAATTTACGTTAATTTAAGTGATCATTGTTACGTAACTATAATATATCACGCAAAAGTTTACATGTGTTTTTCTAATTGACGGTTGCTAAATGTATTGAGATTGAATGTTGCATTCTGAGTATGATGAAGCGGCATACGTCATCATTGATCAAAAAAAAAAAAGCATGAGAGCCGGAGAAAACATCAACATACGCGTAATAATCACTTTTTGTACGAACAACATTTTTCGATAAATTTATACTTGTAAAAACTTTAGAAGCAATACACGTTGAAGAAAGGATTCTAGATTGAATAATTTATATGTGCACACACTGGTAAATAGTAGAAATATTATTAATTGCACAGGTCAGCAGAAATTAAGAGTGTTGAAAGTTGTTGGAGAATTAAAAGTGATTTCTTAATTAATTAATTTTGCACGCTGAATCTGGCCGCAGAAATTTCCCAAAACGTAACGATAATTTAATTAATTTAGATCTAAATTAACGAAACGCGAGATATATATACATATATGTATATATATATAGCAGCACACACAACACAGTCCCGCGTTACGCGCACGCTATTATTTTTATTTTTACGTGTTCTGTCAGTGAACTTGTCACCGCGATGACAGCTAGTATACATGAACCGTACGACATGAACCGAGAAATGCATCCGAGAAACATCACCGAAAGACGTTCAATCCAGCGTCGCAATAAAAGTGGCAACAATCAAGATCGATAGAATCGATTCTGATTACACACGCTTTTTCTGGCAAAGGGAAGACGCTTTTTCTGATAGAGAGAAGAAAGATTTTTCTGATCTGATACTTTTATGAATATAGCCCCAATTGTCACGTTTACTCCATTTATCTCGAAAACCTGACGTGATGGGCAATTTCTACGGCCAGATGCGTATTCAGCGCAAAATTACAAAATTGTAAGAAATCACCTTTTATTCTCAAACAACAAATCTTCGCAGATTTGTGTTATCAATGACCCCGAGAATTTTTTCATCGAATAGATGCGTATAGTGAATGTTACATGTCAGCAGAAGCTTAAGACAATGCCCTAGGTATATATACAGATTCTTCCGTTTTCACAATGTCTCAGCGCACGATATAAAAACGACGCACAAATTTTTGATAATGTTCGCTCGTATACAAGAAAGTATCGTTATACAAGAAAGACCATCGCGATAAGAGCGAGAAATAGGAGATCGCGTTTTATAAAAAGAGTGCACATTCACGTAAGCGTAAGAACTTTTCTTAATACACACTCATTGTCAGAAACAGTTAAGAAGCACAAATGTCGCAGATTCATGCGTTTTATTATGATTTTTTTTTTTTTTTTTTTTTTCATCATTTCGATTCGAGTTTCCCAACATTCCGATGTGTAGGAGTCTACGTAACGTGAAACTCTTTCGTTTCTTTTTTTCGATATCTCTGTGACCGAAGTATCGAAACACTTCTTCTTCCTTTCTCCTTCCATCAAATCCTATCCCTGTCCAACGAGACTTTATTCACGAAAAGTTAATTAGGATGTCCGAAAAAAAAATACCGTATCATTTTATCTGACATCGTATTTGACACCGTATTTATTTGACACCGTAATAACGATAAGAGACTTAAACAAAAGATAATACTAACTTGTAATCGCATAATCGTCGCATCCATCACATAGCGAGTATTTAATTGTGTAATTGTTAATGTGTAAGAGCAAGTCATACGGTTAGGAAGAGCTTGTCGCAAGCGATCAGCGTGAAAGAACCAAAGTTTTCTCCGACACATTTTCGTTAACATCGATCGATTTTTCATCGAGAGATCTTCTTTCGTAGAGTCAAGTTAGAAATCAAAAAGAACATTTTCTAGTAGATTTTTTATCGAAATCTCGCGGATATTTCTACACTAGCGATAATTCGGGATATGGCGTGTATTATTTGAAACGTTTTGTCGCCTTTGTACTGATGTAGACTTTTTGTGAAATTTGCACGAAAACGCGCTATGTGCAATCTCTTTTTTTTTTCTTTTTTTTTTAGAGTTATTCTCTTGGTGCTGCGTTGTTTAATTTGACAGGGATTGACAAAACAAACACCATTGTTTGAAAAACATTTATGCGCGACTTATAAAAGAATATCTTCTTTAAATTACACACACATGTTTTAACGTTGTTACCAATTAAACTTTTTCATAGAGAGTTATTATACTTTGCAATGCCGTTGATATTTTATATACGGCAATGTAGCAAATTTTTTACGTTATCACTGTTTATATAATAACGATATTGATTATTTATACGAGTATACATATGCGAGGGCTTAATGTGACAAATAACGTACTGAGTAATAATTATTATCTTAATGTGTTCACGTTATGTGACCTCGTGTCGAATATTCGGAAAAGATGTATAGTTTATCGACATATGTGAAATGACACAGCTATAGAGTATCTCCCGTTTAATGTCTGTTACAATGTATGTGATCGCTTTAAATAAATATAATAACGTGACATCATAATGCAACACGTGATGTCTGCCTCGATAGACTGACCTTAGACATTCTACCATTTACTTTCCTTATCACTTATCTTCTCTTTCTCTTCGCTACAAGTTCAAGGAAAATACGATTGCTCTCAGTTTTTATATACTCCATCAATTAATTAAAAAATACTAAATTTACATTGGCATCTTTGCGTGAGTTACTTCTTATTTAAATAATATTGGAAATAATGCACACCATTCCTGATGACAGAGCAGACAATCAAGTAGGTCTTTAAGAATGTAATGATAAAATTAAGGAAAGGCAGTTTTTTCATTAAATAACAATAAACTATTGTATACTTTATATTTTTTGTATTTTTTCGTGCATTTGTAAATTATACTCCGTAACAAACAGCGTAAGTATAAACATAACTGTTTCATTTTTTGGTAAATGATATTGAGGCACTACCAATGCAACTTTATGTGCAAAAACGCGTTTGCCGGAAGCTCAACGTCGCTATTCCGAAGCATAGATTAATTAAATAAATAATTCACGTTATCAACTTGCCGTTAGCAACGGTATCGAATGACCCAGATGACATCTCACATTTGTTTGAATATATTTACACAAACAAGTGTATCGAACATCATAAATAGAAGACAAGATTTGCATGATGCTTCACAAGTAAAGAACTTAGCGAAGATTGAAGTAATTCTTATCTTCAAAAATAAGAGTTTGGTGTTTCTTCCATTCTGTGATTGTTCGCCGCGTAAGTAATTCAAGCTAGTTAGAACAAAACTGACATTTCGCATTAACATTTCGTCGTCAAATTCAAATACAAATTGGAGCACTATTATATTTCTTCATATAGATTTCAATATTGTTTTTACTTTTTCATTTTAGTAAAAATAAAATTGATATGAGAAAGACAAAATGTTTGACAGAAAATATAAAGACACTAAAATGTGTACTTTTATTTCTGAAAATACAACGTAACATTACGCGCTGATGCTTTAAATTTTAAATTACCGTGCAAATGAGGATTTTAAAAGCTTGTTATGTATTGCAATGATATTATTTGATGCGTTGCAGTTAACCAACATAAAACAATACAAGAGTCATTTTGTCTTTGTTTTGTATTAAATATTCTACAACAAGAACAGAATGACTCTGTTGTCGACTTGTACCGCTAACTAGAAAGCATTCATTTACTGCTTCGACATAACGTGAAAAACAATAGAATCAATAATGATAATGATTGTAATAAGTGTAA
>QVOB01027686.1:0-10377 GCA_014839585.1 Pseudomyrmex concolor | reverse complement strand
TAATTGCCAGTAATATTCTCAGCGATTCCTGTAATATCTAATAATATTCTTGTGTGATTGTCAATAATATTTATATTATTGCCTTTATTTATATGTAATCGTAGTTTCATTTATATGTAATCGTAACAGTAGTTCTTTTTCGTAAGGGTCTTTTCCTACGATTTTACTAAGCATGTGTTAAAACTCGAACGCACTTGTAATTATTGTGCGTACCATAAGTGAATCAATATTTCAAAAAAGATACAAACGGATAATATTTATGAAAGATAATTCGTTACGCGGATTTCCGGTTATGCGGATCGCCGCAAAAGTGCTCGAATAAGATGTTCGGTTCATAGATATTCAGTTGCGCAACAACGACCGAGTTCCGCGTATATGGTTCCGCGTATAGTGGTGTGTCTCGCATCATTTCATCTCCAACATTTTTCAGATTTTCAGAACGAAACAACTCTGGAACGACGACTCGTGCGTGCTCATTGGCCATGTGGATGATGGCCTCACGCTATCCTGAGAAACGTTTGAAATTCATGCGTGAAACTTTATGCGCGTTGTTTATCACAACTGCAACTAGGCTACTTGCAGCAAAGTTCGTTAACGAGCTCTTTCGGGCGATTAGTCTTTTTATAACAGATGACATCTTATACATATGACGTCTGACGCATACATGATGGTAAAAGTAACAATTAAATGTTACTCGAATGCCGTTAATACGTCTCTTATTTATTGCGCGAATAACCATAAATAACAAACGTAATTATCTACTGTCAAGGCCACATTATTATTTAATTTATAATACGAGATTTTATTTTCTAATATTCAATTTTATTTTAAAATATCGTTTATTAAGATATCGTTCAATTTTATTTTTTAATAACTTTTCTGCTGGGATAAAAATAATTTATATATATGAGTGTTTTTATTTTACAATAAAAAAATTTAATAGGGGTTTAGTAAAAACAATTTTTTATTTTATTATATATTGTAATAAACAATGTTCTCTCTCTATTAAATAAAAAAATCTTATATACGCATTATGCAGTGAGAATAAAAACGGAGTATAAAAACAAGAATATCAACAATGATATGAAAGTATGTTACAGTAACACAGAAGATCAATGGCCTTTGACTTTATGCACGATAGTCTTGTAGATCGGAATCTTGAACGGTATTGGCTTTTGAACCGGAATGGGCACGTATTTCACCACTTTAAACGGCACAGGTTTCTCGATTTTAACCGGAATTATTTTCTCGACGGGCGTCGGTATCTTTTTCTCAACCGTCTTAATTACTTGCTTCTCCACCTGAAAAGACACGAGACAGATTTCAGTGAGAAGAGATAATGATCGGTAACTTCGCTTTTAAAATTGACGTTAATTATGGTGCAGTCACCATACCTGATATGGTACAGGCTTTGGTACTACCAGGGGGACAGGATAAGGCTGTGGAACAGTTTGCACCACTGGATACGGAACGCTGATCGGGACTTCCTTAACCGTCGGTATTCCTATCACCAAATATCGTGCGATAAAAAAATAATATGATGAACTGTTAATGAAGTCTCGAGATAAGACAATATAATAAAAATAGTACTTTCTATTTACGAGAGTTAATTTATTCTGTATGTATGTATTATTTCATTATCAATGTCTAAGAATTTTAGTACACATTAATTTCTTGCAATTATTGTATATCTGAGAAATTCAAAATTTCTCACAACTTGAAATTTTTATTCAAATTTTGTATCATGATTTTTTTCTATGATTTTTCGTAATTAAAACTTGTTTACATTACCGATGTGCTTAACAACAGGAATTCCATGGGATCCGTGCAAACCCGAGTGCCAACCATTTGACAAATGATCTCCCAAGAAACCTGAAAAATCACTCTCTAAAATTTAAAACCTGTTTTTATTCATCACGTCTGTGCAACGAGACTTGCAATTTATATAGCTAACACATTGTCGTCACGTTTAGTTGGCATGACAAATTGCTATTTAACGACAGTGTCGTTTATACGCGTAGAAAATATATTGCACAAACAAATCGTAACGCTAATGATCAATCCAATATAAATATGCAAACCTGTTCCCAAGTTAAAAGCTCCCAAGTCATGATGGTCTATAGAAATTTCTCCAAGAGTAAGCTCGCCATGACTTCCAAGGGATTCCCAACCGGAACCGTAGGAGCAGGCGATAAGTCCCAGCAGCACAATCTTAAATATTAAGCAAAAAAAAAAAAAAAAAAAAAAAAAAATTTTGCCACACGAATTGCACAGTACATATTTCATCAATTCACTTAGTTCCAATAGAGTTGAATATACATGATAATTATATAAATGTCAAACACGAGCTTTACAACTGTTTATTACCTAACCGAGACGAGCCTTTACGTACAATTGTTTTCATTGCTTAGCTAAGATATCTCTATCGTTCATGAATAAGTAGTATACTCGAGATAGATTCTTTTCGTCACTTTATATACCGCCTCCACAGAGAAGCCAGCAACCACCGTCACCCCACTCTGAAAGGATATCCCACACTTTTACCACACAATATCTGGATAGTGTGATTGTTGAACTAATCACTGTCGTTACTCCAGATATTATGTAACGTCTAATACAGCAGGCAATAATTACGTATTATCAATTATTTTATTTTTGTTTCTAATTGCATTATAAGTTGCTTACATATTAATAAAATATTTTACAAAGTAAAAAAAACTAAATTTATTATTACAATAAGGATATAATTTCCATATAACTAATAATTTTAAAAGTTTTTTTACAGTTTTTTACATTTATGTAAAATAATATATAGATAATATAGATAATACAGATAATATAGATAATATAGAAACGAAATCAAGCAAGATGTAAAAAAACTCAAGAAAAACACAAGTGTGTTGATTGTGTGTGTGATATAGTATTATTTATATTATTGATAATTTAAATTGTTGAAAGTGAGCAAATTGCAATCTTGTAATATTTATATTGCTTTTATATTTCTTTAGGTAAACTTTCTTATTTTTTCTGATACTATGAATATTTCTTGTGGTTTACATGAATCAGTTTTTTATATTTTATCGGTCATTTCTCATTGTACAACGATAAAATCTTTGAGTTTGTCTGTAGCTGAACCCAAACGAAATTTTCACGGATGATTTGTTGCAGCAACCGCGATAATCTCGTTCATCGCGGACGAATCAATCTGTCTCACGTCTGCTTTCCACGGAATTGTCGGTGCTTTTATCGAAAATCGCAGTGAAAGTCGCTATTATAGACTCTTCTTGCTTTATGATCTCCAGTAGAACGCATATACATTGTGATCACTGTTTTTTTTATATTTATTAATACAAATGTGTCATTTCATTGAAAATAAATGTTATTTTACACAGAAAGATTATTTTATAATATTTATATGTTTTTATTTTGTATCAAAGTAGAAAGAAATGTAAAATGTTTATTAAACAAGAAGAATTCTAAATATTTAGACTATGAATTGAATTCTTCCTCAATGCAATTACGTAAGATAATCTGTATAACCAACTAACAGCCTTCACTTCTTATTGACTTTATTAATTAATTTACTGATTTTTACTGAAAAGAATCTAAAGTTGTTGATAAAAACCATTTACATAATTTTACAAAAAGAATTATTTTTTACTGTTTAAAATTCTAAAAAGTAAGTAGTTGATTCAAATATCATAAATATTATATTTGTGTTTTATATATATGTATGTATAAATTTATATAAATATTTTTTACACATATATCTGTTTTTTACATATATATTGCTGCTACAATTGATACATTATTCTAATAAGCTCTTCCCCCCCCTTTCATCAATATTAAATATAACAAGAACAGAAATGTTGTTAATTTCATTTAGACGAGCTCATTATCTTAATTTATAAAATTACTTCAACACTTTCTGATTTACGTACGAAGGCAGCAAAAAGCATGTCGATGACGAACTTTCACCAAACAAAAATAAAAAGAGTGTATTGTTTTATAAGCATTTTATTTAAAAAACAATGGAACAACAAAAGTGAAAAAAGATAACTCAACAATGCGTCGATAGCGCTGGCGTTCACAAAGAAACGCGCGCTTATACATTTATATACAAGAACAAATAGTTCAGTCGAGATTCTCTCCAACCGGAAAATAGGTTTTTCGTGTACTTTCTACTTATCAAGACGAAATAGATCGATGAAATAGTCCCGCCTTTCCACGTTTTGATTGATCCTTACATAACAGTTTTCATTACGATAAAATTACATACGCATGAAATTGTATAATCATCTAGTCATGCAAATCATCACACGTGCGAATTGAAATATAAAAGCTTAGCAAATCTACGTTAATTATTTTCGAAAAGTTGTTTGTTCACGTTTTACGACAACCATAGATCGTAAAAACCGTTTTTGCAAAGAAAAGTATAAAAAAGAATGTAACATAATTAATGAATAGCGAAATTTGCTTGAATTCGCCAATCAAAAACAACAAACAAACGTTTTAACATGCCACATCTAAAACCAAATCACTAATGTTCACTCTTCTACGCTAATATACCCTGTTCCTCTTGTTTTAAAAAATGTACCACAAACAATCTCATCAGGTATGCTCTAATGTTTCTTCGCATGATGATAAATGGTCTTGTAAACGGGAATTTTGATGGGATACGGCTTCACAACAGGAACGGGAATATGTTTCTCGATCGTGATAGGAACTGGCTTTTCGACGGGTACGGGAATGTGTTTTTCCACGGGATAAGGAACCTTCTTCTCCACCGGGATCGCTATCGTCTTCACCACCTGGATAGGAACATGTTTTGGGACAGGAACGTGGACGGGATAAGGTTGCGGAACACCAACTGCTACCGGATGTGGCACGGCGATCGGTACTGATTTTGGAACGGGTACACCTGAAAGAAAATCGTTTTGTCCGATAGAACTTATCTTCAAAATGTGCAAAAAATAAAGAAGACAAAAAACTTTTCAATCTTTTATTATTAAAATTATAGTTTTTCTTTGATATTAAATTTTAACTGCAAATCTGGAGAGAAAGAAATAAAAGAGCGAATATACGTTACCGATGTGCTTGTAGACTGGTATTGCTACAGGCTTTGTCACTTCGACGTGCTCAGAGACGGGAACACTGTGAACGTAATTTTGTCCAGCGTCCAACGAGATTCCGTGACCGCCATCGTCACCACCGTGACCACCAAAATCACCGCCTCCAGAAGAGAAATCCTGATGACCACCGTCGAAACCGCCAGAGGATTCTAGATGTCCACTGGAGCTAGCATCAAAGCCACTTCCGCCGTGACCTCCGTAGTCACCACCCCCGTAGCCTCCCCCGTAGCCGGAAGTACCGGAAATATCCTGATCAGAACGATCAATCGCGAAATGAGCGTAGAGTTGCATGGTCGTGAAGGGTTCTTCATCTTGGTTCACGATCACCGGCGTGGCCGCGGCCAAGGACACCAGAGAAAGCAGCACCTGCATGTCGCGAGAATTAGTAAAAATAAAAAGTGCATTTTATGGAAAGTAAATATATAAATAACACACTGGCAATCTGCGTTGCACAGGAAAACGAATGTTAATTAGAATTTTGATCTGCTAGTTTTTTTTAAATTAATTAGACTCATAAAAATATCTACGGCATTTAAATGTATCAAATCTCTAAGAAAAACAATGACGCGATAGATAAGCCAAATATAGGTGCGTAACACATAAAGTGTAAATAATTACATACAGTTTAATTTTTACAATTTGTCTTTTTTGTACTCGCGTCAAATATCAAGCGTATGTTATTTTAATAAAATTGCTGTACAGTTTGAAAATTAGAAAACAGTGAACAAAGTTTGACCATGTCTAGTAAAGTTCTGACAGATAAATTTTAACATTTATTAACTTATCAAATATACGTACAATTCTATTCATGTTCCCACACATATTTTCGTACACCTTAAGTTGCTTGTGAGTCTGTTCTACAACTGATATATCTTCAGCTATTTCCCGTCTTAATATACTGTGGGGCCTTTCACTGTAGACGCTGTGATTTCGTCTCGCCTCGTACTGCGGCGAATTACACCCGCCCGGCGCAATTGTTTCGCTGCAGCCGTGCGCATGAAAATAATTGACCATGTCCTCGCGGCCTTAACATTGACAACGGATTAGACATTTTCTATTCCGTTACGCACAGTGAGCGTCTACGCGTGGATTTTTACGTTTACCGCAGCTTACTTTACTGTTACTTCGACATGTTTTTCGTAAGATATCTGCTTAATTTGCACGTCGTTTGTCACAAGATCGCTCTTTCTGGTTTTAGTTTCACGTGAGTGTTACATACTATTTTTTTGTAAAATGAGATATGAGTATTTTTTATCTTATTTCAAAAAAATTAGGATTTTATTAATACTTTAATTCTATATTTGCAAATTGTTTTAATTGTTTTAAGTAAAAATATATATATATGTATATACAACAAAAAAGCTTGCCTACTTGCGAATCTAATTATCTTTTTACTTGGCTTAATGCTTTTAAGTGTGAAATTATTAATTATGTTATGTGACCAATAGCAATTTAATCATGAAACACGACAAACTAATTTCAACGCATGCATGCGTGCACGTAACTTTTAACTATGTGTGGGAAGAGAGCATAACGAATCTGTGAACGATGTATACAGAGTCACTAATGACTTGTATGATGCATTACTTTTTTATTATCATCGTTATTAGCAAGAAAAAAAAAGATAATTTCTAATATGCAACTAATGTGCGTTTTTCATGCAAAATTTTCTTTTATTTTTTTAAAGAACTAATAAGATTCAATTAAACTTAGTTTTCTAAAAAAAGCCTCCCAAACAATTAAAAATTTTGTAATTTATTAATAAAGTTTGTGATATATGTTTTTAATAATAATCTCCATGTAGTTTACAAGATTCAATATAATTTTTATACATCATTCGAAACACTTTGCATCGTAAATATATATATTTCGAAAATAAATGCTCTCACAATCACATAAATGTAATTTACTTACTATTTTTGTAGAATAATTAATACGACTAGATACGATTAAATGAATAAATTCGAAAAAAAATGAAATAAGTACTTTCACACTTTGACTCATTCGAGCTCGCAAGAGAAATGAAATTGCTGATGCACTGAACTGTGACTACTTCCAAAGAATCCGAAACAGATTGTGTATAACCCATATATAATAAGTAAATCATATGAGCGTGAAAGATGTAATAATATAGAAAAAGGACACATTATAAAAAGCTTCCGGGAAATAATCATCGATTAATCATTGACGCTTTAGTTAAGTGTAGTTTTGGTTCGTTTTTATACGTTCTTCTACGATAACATCTCGGCGGAAATTACACGGAAATGAAAGGGAAGTGAACGTTTACATAATGCGCATAATGCATAAATCATATTTTTAGCATTATTAAGTGTAAATCTAGGATGTATCTCAATAACTTTTGTTGCAAGACGTACGTCTTAAAATAAATGCAAAATTATAATTACGCTAAAATGTAACAGAAACTAATAGGAGAAAAATAATAGTACACTATATTTATATAAAAAAAACTTCTTTATTAAATAACGTCAATATTTGGCAGCGAGTAAAGAACACACGCCAGGAGGTATGGTAGAGGTATAATCGACGAGAAAATAGATATTCTCTCACAATATCAATGTTATAACTAGTGTAACGACTTTCTTATCTACAATTAACAGTATTTAGAGTTTAGGAAAAATGATCGTGGCGAGTTTATACTGCAACACGCCGTTCAGCGTTATTCTGACTTCGCAAATTGACGACTCGTACGAGTCGCGCTCTGGAATCTCGTTTAATTATCTCATAACGCTCCTTTTAGTGTATCCAGTGACCGTGCTTCTTCGTTTTTCGATGAAAAACGTGTTTGTAGATCGGAATATGGATCGGATATGGTTTTTCAACCGGCACAGGTATATGTTTCTCCACCGTTATCGGCACCGGTTTTTCCACCGGCACAGGCACTATCTTCTCCACTGGATAGGGCACTTTCTTCTCCACTGGTATCGCGATGGTCCTCACGACTGGCACGGGAACCGGATGGGCGACCGGCACGTGGATGGGGTAAGGCTGAGCAACTGCCACCGCCACAGGATGAGGCACGGGAATTGCCACGGGTTGAGCCACTGGGATTCCTGTTTTCAAGAGAAGTAATAATTTAGTCTACCTATCTACGTTCTTCTCCTAGTCTCTTAGTCACATCAATTGTTAAAAGGAAAAAAGATTTTATTTACTCTTCTATAAAAAATACAAAAATAGAAGTTCAACCCAAAGAAAAAATAGTTTTAATCTTATTGAAAGAACAGGAGGGTTTACTGATATTCACTTTCGTAAAAGTTTCATAACGTTTTTTTAAATAATTTTAATATTCAAACGGAAGTGCAATTTATTTTTTGTCGATAAGGAAGAAGTTTTTCCAGTTAATAATTACTACTTTCAGAAATAATTCAAAATGAATTAAAATTCTGATAAATGTATTTCCTTATATATATTTTAATCTTAATGTAAGAGATATTGTACATGTGTTGTTACATGTTACTATCAATTCTAAATGTTATCTATTTTTGTTTATAACAATTTTACTGTTATCATCATTGTTGTCACAATGTAAATGTCGTTTATTTGTTTCTACTTGATTTATTACAAACTCTTACCAATGTTTCTTACAACTGGCACAACCACCGGTTTCGTAACTTCTATATGTTCGCTGATTGGTATAGATTGAATCGCCATGTGCTGAATGTTCTCATGGTTAACTTCGCGGCCCATTCCTGTGTGAAGATCACTATTTCCGTAAGAAGAATAGCCGAGATTCTGATGAATATTTATATTCTGGCCGGTAGATCCGTAACTAGACACTCTATTAAAATCAATAATTAGTGGCAGTACAATGAGAGACACGCTATGTCTGTGATGAATATGACGACCGAATCCTCTCATTTGCGCTTGCTTACCCATGCCATCCCGACTCACTCCCTGCAAAACTGGCAATCGTTGCTTTTGTTAAGTAA
The DNA here is from genome assembly GCA_014839585.1 of Pseudomyrmex concolor. Lineage (NCBI taxonomy): Eukaryota > Metazoa > Arthropoda > Insecta > Hymenoptera > Formicidae > Pseudomyrmex > Pseudomyrmex concolor. Next base: position 1,298 of record QVOB01027686.1, on the reverse strand, counting down.
CATACAACGAGTATCTGAAATAATTAATATCTTTTTATTGTAAAAATAAATAAATATAATAAAATAGTATTAAATAAATATTAAATAATTAAATAGTTTTAAAAAGAAGAAGTAATTTTAAGAAATTTTTAGTTTTTTTCCTTAAATTTTTTTTCTTCTTATATATTTTTTCTCTATCATTACAGTTAGTGTCAACTACTGTTGTTTTATGATAAATGTATGAGCGACGTCAAAAAACGTGATAAAGAACATCTATGTATATTCGCGATCGGACACATTCGAAACATTCGTCAATGTACTATTTCTTCCCTCAAAAGAATATGGTGCGTCTGGGCAGGTATGTGTTTGAATTATTACCCGTCTCGCGAGATATTCCTGAATCTATACTGAAGTACTATCGTACTATCGCACGAAAGTGAAGAATGGAAATATCGACAATCACTTTCCATCGCTATTGTTCGGCGGAACAAAGTGAAGCCGGAACTCGCGTGCGAGTCGGTGAGGTATTGGGTGCCTTGAATCTTCGCTTCCGCGATTCCCACGCGTATATGCCCGTTCCGAAATGCGGTACCTTACATTCGTCTTTCTCGCTACTTACGAAGGACAGAAGAAACATTTTTCAGAAACACGTCGCGATGAGAGATACGAGCGTGAACGGTACAACAAATGGGATACTGCGGATTGATTCCGATGGACCGTTCGTTTTTATACATGACGCTTTCTCCCTCTCCCCTACTCATCCAGATAGCCGATGTCTCCCGTGGAAACTAGATTCGCATGCCCGCACCTATATCCGATTAGCAAATCGGAAACAAGTTTGTTCTCGATACTGCTAGTAGATCGAAATCCGAGACACGTACAATCAGAATGCGTTTCTCGATCAGGTTGCAAATTACGTTACAACTTGAAGAAAAACTTATCAAAATTTACAACAGTTAGAATTTCAAGCTTTAAACTGATAGTCAATTGTAAATTAAAAGTGATACATTTCTCGAGTCTGTGAACTTAAATAGAACTTAAATCAACAATAGTTTTCTAGGATGATCGATTTTCAACGATCCGTTCAATCAAAAATCGAATTCAACGAATATCGATAATTTACAATGTTTAATAAATTTTAACTTTATAGTTATAACAGATATATGAATATGCTAAAATATATTTTTAGTTTTTATAGTTATAACAGATATATGAATATGCTAAAAATGTTAATGTACGTGGGCAGTCCGATAAGTACTTAGCCTACAAAAAAAAAACAAAAATTTTGGAAAAGTGGCGATTTATTTCTCAACATAGTC
>QVOB01027684.1:0-31334 GCA_014839585.1 Pseudomyrmex concolor | reverse complement strand
CCGTCGTCGTTGTAGGTCTGCGCCCGAAACGTTTTTGTTCTGAAAATCGCATAGATTATCGAAATGCGTCGGCGAGATTAAACAATTTTAATCCACATCGAACGACAAATTAAATGAACGATGACGCTTCGCCGGTCGGACGGTGAAACGTCGATTATCGCGAAATATATCATCGCGCGCGTTGTTTCGTTTTTCCGCGCGCGCGCGCGTGCGTTAAAGAGGAGATTATGAAAGCCATTAAAAATTTAATAACGGCCCTTGGAGAAATCCGAGAGGGGAGAGAGGAAGAGTCGGATATATCTCGCTCGTAGCTGTGGCGCAAATCAGATAAACTCTTTCGGTCTCGCTATTGGACGTTTCCCAAAAATACAATTTTTTTTTTTTTTGTTTTGTTTTATACTTCGGTCACGCAATCGCCGTACGATCGCGAATTAACGCAGGCTATAAATCAGCATTATTTCTCGCAGAGAAAACATTTCGATATACCCGGCTGAAAAAAAGAGAGCCAATCGAGATTAATCCCGTTCGTTCGTGCGACGACAATCGAGTTTTTATAAGCGGCTGCATAATGCCGATAGCTTATCGCGCTCGCATCGGGACGGTGTCTGTCTCTGTACTACATAGGTACATACATTTTATTAAAACTGCTGCGCGGAGAGAAAGGAGACATTATATTTGCAAAATGTATCACGTTCTTATCGCGTCAAACTCCAAAAACTTATACACAGTCAAATAAGCAAACTCTCATTTAGGAACACCGGACACGGATTTTTTTTATAACTGCAGTATGTGAATATCTTAACAGTAGGGCTTTCAAGAGATGCGTAATATTACTCGGATGAAAATTACACAAAAAATTCGTAATATAAATCAGTATAATTATTAAATTGTAAACTTATTTTTCTTTTTTCTTTTTTCGTGCTTTCGCTTTGTGTGCCGAATGGTTTTCTCCCCTCGTTTATAAAATGAAGAAATAATTCATCACAGTGAGGTTTACTGACAACTTTACTCGGAACGTATATATCTTCGTGACAAAATCAGATTCTTCGCGAACGAGAAGACGTGCGCGCAATCTCGCGAACAAGCGAGCATTTCATCTAATGCGACATCAGCGGACCGCAGCGATTCGTGGCTACGCGACACAATAGCCGACTACACGCACCCTATTTCTGCCGGCGAGCACGTCGTCGTCGGCAAATTTTCCACGTGATACAACGGCCTTAATAAGGACATCACAGCGTGGCGGTTTTTAGACGTGGGCCGAAGCCGGCCGTTTGCGCAATCTCGACATCTAAATTCACCGCAATGTTTGACCGGAAGATTTCTTCGCGCGCGCTCTCTTTCTCTCTTCTCTTCTGGCTCATTCCCAAGGGGATACGTTTCTGTGGGCATGGGAGTACACGTCCGTAAGACACGTATTTATTTTAGGCGCAGAAAGAACGAGAAAGAGAGAGAGAGAGAGAGAGAGAAAGGGGGGGGCAAACGGTCCTGATGCAGATGAGATTGTATCGCGTGCCCGGTAATCATCAGATCTCAGGAGCGGGACAATACCGGCCGTTCTCCACTGTTCGGGAACACTCAAACATCGCGCGACAATGGCGCCGAATGGGCGACAGCTGCTTAACGCTCGCCCTCGCGCGCTCATACGATTCTCTCTATCGCTCTCGCGGGAAGTTTTTAGCGGCGGATTTTTGGTGGAAAAAAATGCAGAATGTGCGCACGGAGAATGGATCTCTTCGTTGCGCGAGGAAAAGAAACGAACTACAAGATGACGTTTTAGAGCGAAAGCAACTTCGTAGTTTTGCGTAGTTTTCAGCTCTCAAGTCAGAAGTCTTTATATTCGTTTGCTTCAGTCGTGTTCAGATTTTTATTAAAATCGAGGTTTGCGAGAAAAAAAAGTAAGAAATAGGATGCAGAGAGCACACCTTCATAACAAACTCCTAATTAAATTACTGTTTGACAAAATTGCAGTTAATAAAAACGGAACAATTTTTTACAAGAGAAAACGGAGGTCAGGTTTGTTTCCGTGACACATGTTTGTCGAAAAAACGCGAGTGCGATACACGGAGGCGCCGCGTCGCGACGGTCGAACGTTAATTGTAACTGACGAAAAAAGCGAGGTGATGGCGAGAGAGAGAGAGAGAGAACAGAACCCCTCCTCTCCTTTTTCTCCCTCGTGCTTCCCGTAAAAACCGAAAATCCGCAGATCGGTGATCGGCGATAACCGAAAATACAGCTGCAGTTTGCGGTCACTCGATGCACAGTGGCCGTAGATGGCCGATCGCGATTATCGAAACGGAGAACGGGCCCGAGGCAAAAACGAGATGGAGTCCGAGAGAGGATGGTAGCGTGTGAAGGGAAAGAGAGAAAGAGAGAGAGAGAAAGAAAGAGAAACGGTGAAAGAGAAGAGCAGCTCGTAGAAAACGTATTTTGACTGGAACAGCCGTAATTTGGCGTGCATTGTGAGATGCCATTGTCGAACGGGAGGTGGAAGCTTCGCGACGACATCGAGTCGTCTCGAGAAATTTGTTTGCTCTTGTTGGTAACGTCGAGTGTCACAATCGTTTGTGTGCTTGTGGGAGACGTCATCGGGCTCTCTATTGTGGTTACTCGATCGTGGTCACATTCGCGCGTGATAAATTACGTATAAGCACAGCTTGTGTTCCAATGCCGTCTCGATGATCAACTTTTTTAAGAATGTCCATAGTATCACTGTGGAGACAAGTTATTTGCAGAATAAAAACAAAAATACACAGAAAAAAAATAGACATCTCGAGAAAGAGAAATGTTCTTCTACGTATACTTATTACACTTTAGTATGAAAATATTGTAGGTGTGACTGACTTAAAAGATAAAACTCATCGTAAGATTTTTATTTTTTTATATCGTAAGAAAAAAAATATCTTTTGATATTTTTATCAAATTTCTATGTGTTAGTGATAAGATAACATATTGTCTTTCCCAAACAAGAATAAAAAACCAATACTGTAACAAAAACTGTTCTTTGATAAAATAAAAATGAGATAAATATTTTGTACTGAAAAACGTATCGTATTTCTCATATCGCCCTTCAAATAATTACAAGAAAAATTTTTCAAAACAAACGTGTTCGAGATAAGATTTCAGATCTTTTCTTCTTTCTCTTTCTTCTTCTAAAAATGATAAAACTGGAAAGGAAATAGCCTAATCGTTACATGTAAGACTCAAAAATCTTCGTTTGCCTCTGCCTTTCAGAATATTACTAATATATATTATGTTTATTCCAAAATGTAAACCTATATCCTGAGGGACTAGCGCTGGTAGTGGGATACGTGACCGTAGGAGGTCTTGTGACGTCCTAGGGGTTCTAGGACCGACGAGCAACAGGGTATCAATCTCACCACCTGTCTGAAGTTTTGTCTGCGTCTCACAAGTTATTTCTATGCCTCATATTGGCTTATTCAATTCTAATATCTGTATTTGCTACGGTGTAAATATGTTTTTCTTGAGCCGAAAGAAATCTTTCTGTGATGAAAGCTTAAAACATACTATCTGAAAAATATTCATTCTCAGCTCTACTTCAATATATTTAAATCACTCTAAACCTTCGTGAAAAAAATTAAAATTAAAATATCTTCAAATACAAATTGATTTGTTTTTTCTCCGCAAGTATTTCTACTCTTCTTTCTTTTTTTTTTCTCTCTCTCTCTTCGCGCAACGCGTGTTTTCGCCGCGACTACACATCCAATTATGGATTTTTGGCCGAAACGACCGACTCTCTCAGGTCGTGTTGAGTTAGTTAAGTCATTCATTAGAATCATAAGGTTGTTCCACGATGTCGCCGTGGAACTTCGGTGTCAGTGACAAACGAGCGGGCACCGTCGCGACCGAACCCTTGTCACACGGCGAGGTCTAGGCTCTGGTAAATGCGAACACGCATGACCCGAACTCGATTTCGGGAATGGAATTTTTTAATAGGGTGCAATCACATATACCGCGCACACACACACACACACACACACACACACACAATTCGGTGAACGAGACCCATTCATAAAACAAAGAGACACAAGCGCAATCAGATCAGCATCCGAGATAATTAGACTCGAAAATCGTCGATTTTATCGAAAGACGAGCGATATACTTGTATCACGAATTGGTTTCATTCTCTAAGTTCTTCTCCGCTCCCTATCTTCTCCTTCCTAAATTATCTTCTAAATGTAATGTAACGTAACGTCCGGTAGGGAGCATAGAAATGTAGATTTATCGACGTCCTCAGAAATTTTCCTCGACGCGCATAAGAAAAGGGTGTGGCGCAGTAGTCAAATAAGACGAGAGAACGGAGATCGTAGAATTGACGATGGATCCGGTTCGAAAAGAGGTCTCGAGGAGTTAAATATGGATGTTCCCGTCGCGCGCATTCCGAGGATAACAGGATGTCTTCTGATTGCTCTCTTGTCCGCGAGATTACTACCGGCGAGTCGGCGTATTTCGGATTTCGTGACGCATATTTGCATTTCGTGTGTGTGTGTGTGTGTATGTGTACAGAGAACGCGGATACGTGTCGTAATCTCGGGACGCGTATCATAGGAGTTTCGATAAAATATTTTTCGACGAGCGACGATCTCGACGAATGAGAATTACGTTAACGAGAATGCGGAAAGACGCGCTGAACACATCAACCGAGCTTGTTGCTTTATTACTTTTTCGTCGATATTTTTCCAGAACTCCGTATTATATTATTAAAAATAAAAAATACAATAGATAAAACACACAATATATATTCTCCGCGCGCCTACATATTTACAAAAGTTTTACAAAAGAATTCTGACAACCAACGAGAGAAAACCGCTTTGTCCCCGCTCTGTTTTGAAAACTCGGGAGGTGTCAGAAGAGGCGGAGAGGAAGAAGGAAGAGTTTAGATAGAGGTGGTGGGAAGGGGAGGGGGGAGTTTGATCTTCTCTCTGCGACGCAGAGCACCGTCCCCTAACATCTATGCAGATACGCCGAGCTGATATGCTTCAGCTCCCGGTCTAGTCCCCACAGATAGAGCCGATATTATTCAGCTAGCCTCCTCACTAATTCCATTCATTCGCCGGGAATGAAGGGAAGCCGAGGTTTCAGGCACTCGACGGAAGCTCTCGCAAACGCTCGCTCCGCCATCCTGAGAATCTCGGTGAACGTTGCGCGCATCTCTCGCCTGGCTTGCAGCGCTGTGTAATAAACTATACGCGCGCACTCTTTATATTCAAGCTTCTGACTTTACAAAAAATAAGAAAGTTAATGTCAAGTGCGTAAAATGCAAAAAAGAGAAGAGCAATATTTCGAGCAAAGGTGGTGACCATGTGTGCATGGTCGATCCGAGCATCTCGATTGCGTCTCTATTTCTCACTCAAACGATGTCTGTAAATAGTCCCGGAGGGGCATATATTTGGGATTATATTTAGGAGAGAATGACGCGCGTCCCCGACAATTCGAACACCCGAGTCGATCGGACTTGCGCCTTCCCGGCCGGCAGATGCGCAGTGCGAATTACACGGTGGATTGTAACGACAGAAGATCGCCGCGGGGGTGCATTACGTTCTGACCACGTAACCCTCGTTAAGGGGTTTCTTAATGGGATACGGAACGGGCCGCGCTCCCGTATTGCTCGCCGATAGTTTATACGCAGACTATTAACGAACCGAGCACGGCAACCTGCTTGCTACCGCAAGCTAATCCCACTTGTCCGATCTCGAACGTTACATCGATTACTGCCGAGATTGTCGCTAAAAAAGCGTCACCGATACGCCACGCGTCATCGTCGTTTTTCATGACGTTTGATTGCGCACAGTTTATCGTACCCGATTATTTACGAAATTTCAAAGATAAATCGGTTTTTATACGCATACATAAACCGATCTATATGAGTGATTTTACACGCAGAAAGTATATAACAATCTGTTACAACAACTCTGCATCTCTAGCTTTCTCTCTCTTTCTTCTGAAAAACGCCACCTCTCATCCAGTATTTAATTGCCTCCACCTGGTTTTTGTGGAAGCGGCTTCTATACAGTAGCTTCAACAGATCCACGAGAATGGACTAATATGACGTAACGGTAACTGGTCGGTCACGAGGTATCCCGTCGAAACAATGCTGCGTTCTATCATAATAACAGGGAGCGATCGAGTAACTGCCGCGTCATCATCTTTCTCCGTGCGGCTATCGCGGTTGCGAAGGTGGGGCAAGAAGGTCGCGCAGTTAATGCATTCAGATTCTGTGAATGGGCGTTTATCGAATAAAGTGCTGGGCGTCCACTCTCTTTTGACGATCTCTCGAAATTTCTCGGCCTCTTTTTTTCGACTATCTCGCCGATAATAAAATCACAACTATTAGATATTCTGTGATGTGAAACTAGAGATTTTTCTTTTTAATATATAAGATCAATTTCTCAACAACATCGTGTACGTGTTACTTTGTAAAATATTTTCAGATACGAACGATGTAAAATAATAATTTTCGATTAACGCGAGAAAATTGCCCGGTAATCCGAGTCGGAGCGGCGTGTCTAATTGGCGGACTTATCGAGTAGCGCGCACTAAGGTCGCGAAGTAAATCTAAAACATATTCAGCGGTTAAACGAACCGGAAGGTATATGTTTAGTCGATTTAGTCTCACCCCCCGGGAGAGAAAGAGAGACGAGGAGTTACGTGGTGAGAGAGGCACGCGTGCAACCCCTCGGCAGTTCGTCGTGCGCGAATATCATCCCTTTCCTCCCTGTCCGCAACCTTTCTTCCTACTTTTAGTCACACTGAACGCCACCAGTTATTTATACGCACGTCGCTCAATTCTGAACTCTCCGAACTGTCTGATTGTCACCAGTCAGTACCGTATCAGTATCGTAAAATCTCATCTTTGTGAAATATCTTTCTCCCTCTCTCCCTCCCTTTCTCTCTCTTTTTCTCTCGTTAAATTATTCTTCAAGAATATATGCACGTTAAAAATCCTCTGCAAAGAGGAGTCTTTTCACACTCAGCGTATTTCACATGTATTATTCAGTAATACTGATCCTTTTACAAAACCTCATTGTGTTGACGAATCGTTAGATCTTATCTTCGAGTGGAATATATGCGCGTCAGTTCTCTTTTTTTTTCTCGGATATTTTACACATATTCTTTGATGAAACTTCGATCTCTGCACACGTACGTGTTAAACAAACTCCCGAGCAAATCTCTCGGAAAATAAAATGCTGATCTGTCGCGATTTTTAGTCTCGCGCGTCTAAGTACGGCCCTGTGAATTCCGGCGTTCCAACCCTCGCTCTGTCGCCAAAAAAGTCGGTAAGAATACTGCTCCGCCGAGATAAGAGTTATCTGCTGGCCTCCGATACGATATAGCCCTCGGGGTAATACGCGCGCGCGCGCGCACACGTATGCACACGCGTGTACACACGTGTACACCCTCAAGCGAGAAACGCTCTCTTTCACCCTCCTTTCAGCGCACACGCACGCGCCGCCTACGAGGGCACGGGGGTGGTTTTTCTTCAACGAGGGTGTTATGAGCCATTGTTGGTCATGATGCATCGCCTCGTAAATATTGTATCGGGACAGAAAGTAGCTCGGCGATAAACTTTCTTCCACGTTGCAGATCTTACCGAGATTTCGCGCTATAAAAGGGGACCTCTGATGATGAACGCGAAGAAGGATGGCATCGTTTGCGCTAAATTGATCTTAATGCGAACGTTAATCGCAATCTTCGACAGAGTTTGGCTAAAACGCGCGAGATTTTCGTTACGATATAACCGATACGATACTGAAAGCTATAACTGCTAACTTGCTATCACAATTAATATAGTTAATTTATTATAGAAAATATAATACCTTTATTATATAAAATATAAAATACGGTTTTCCGGAAATCGATTAGTGACCTTCTTCTAATTTTTTTAATTTTGTTAATTCACAACTCCTTCGATCCGTCGCTTTTCAATCACATTGAAATTGTCAGCGAGGCCTCGGTAGGTTATCCAGCGTGTTTCACGACGCGCATTCCCGTTTACTTGGACCGGCGTCGTGAAGTGAATGCACTCTAATGCTCGCGGCTCGATAAGTATAAAGGTGCTCTACAACGGTTTGTCCCGCACGGAGAGTAGCCGGCGTAATCTTCGTCGATGCTATCTGCCAGCGTCCGGACTATAATTATATCGGATCCCCGAGCCACCGCGTATATTATTATTAATATACTTGTAGCGACCGCTACGTGTTCACGTGTGCGCGCTTCGATGCACGGCGTTTCGTGCGCGCGCGATTCCATGCGCCTGTGTGCGCGCGCGATTCCACGGGGCCGCGGCACACACAATGGACGCCCGAGGACGGGGGTGGAGCACGAGGAACGGACAGAAAGAGAAGCCTTATTTGCATACGGAACCACCCTATATAATGTGGAACGGCTATTTCGCTATCTACAGGGTGTTCGTATCAAAAATTTTCTTGCGCGCGCTGTTCGCAAAGTGCGGACTTTACAGTTAAATTGGTCCTGTGTGTTTGCGCGCCTTGTGAGATAGAACTCGGTCTCCCATCGGAGTTCCGCCTTATAATGTTCGCGAGATCGATCGCGAAAGTTTTATCGCGATACATTCGCTGTTAGCGAAATAATTCTGGAAGCTGGGGCCGTTAGCGATTTAGCGCGCTTTAGCCGTTTGTTGCGACTTCACTTTAGATATATATATATCGCAACAAACGGCTCGGCGGAAATAGGAAAGTAAATCCGTGCGAGAAGCCAGTGAGAGAAGAGATCAGCGAAGCTTTCTCTCGTGGTTTGGTAGGTGGAGAAGTTTCAAGAAGAAGATAGCCGCGAGAGCGGAGTGACAGTTTCATTTTCGGGTTCTTCTCGTCTTCAACTTCGTCTACGTCGGCGAAAGGATCTGCCGCCGTCGCCTGGAATAAAAGTGTAGCGAAAAAAGGACGGGAGCGGACGTCGTCGTCGTCGTCGCAACGTGGTGCAGCGCAGAGCGGTGACAATTGGACGGACTTTTATTTTTCGTTCTTGCAGACTTTTCGATTGCCCTTCCATTCCTCTTCGAGTGGAATTCTTCGCGTACGCGAATCATCGCACATCCCACCCGCGGATCGACCCTCTCGATCCCGTAGATCCCTCCGATCGCGCGGAGGGAAGACACATTTTTCCAATATCCTGAAGTACGTGTCAAAGAGAAATTGATGCCGTCGAGCAAATCTGCGGATTTTTATATCTGATGTATGTACGATGCCGTCGAGAGCGTATTGTAAGTCGCGCTGGATAAGTTACGGAATTCTATTACCGGCAACCTCGGCATATGTCGCAGTCCCGATTAAACCGATGACAACTGCGGTTTAAATCGCTCGTGTCATCGTAAGAAGTATCGATTCACAGTCGAGTTGTCGTCGCGTACATGATAAACGGAGAAACAACACAAAGATTCTTCTTTATAGAAATATAGAAGTATAGAAAACTCACAATTCTTTTAGATATATATATATATATATATATCGCAACAAACGGCTCGGCGGAAATAGGAAAGTAAATCCGTGCGAGAAGCCAGTGAGAGAAGAGATCAGCTAATATTTGTACCTTGTAGTTCGTTTGTTTGTGAATGAGAGTCAACGAACAGCATTTTTCATCGACCAAACCTGTCGATACGATTAACGCGGAAATGTGACTTTTTCCTCGCATTTCAACGCGGGCGCGAGCAAATGCGAAGATAAAAAAAAAAGACTCGCCGATGAATGCTTAACTTACGCGCTGCTTTCCCAGAAACCTCAATCTCCTCAAACAAAAAAACAAAAAAAAACTAGCCCTAGTATTTTCGAGAAGAATCGTCTCGAGATTCGATCCGCGTCTGCCTTCTTCCATCTCCGACGTACGTTTTGACATTTTTTCGACATATTTTGACGCATCATTCTTCTTTGAGGATTTCGAATTCCCGGCAAACGCGCTTCTACATATGTGTGCGGGGCATCTTTTCTCTCGTTTTCCCTTTTCTCGATACCGCGTCCGTTGAAGATGACAGGCATAGACCAACATCAGAATTGCGGTAAAAAAAAAAAAAAAAAAAAAAAAAAAAAAACGAGCGGTCTTAAAAAACTTAGAACTCAAAAAAAGAACCGCTTTTTCGTAATTAAATAATTCACTTGTATCCCTAATTAGCGTTTATTTAGTGAGCGCGTATGCTCGGACCAACCGCCGTCATAGACTTAATCGTCAACGTGACGCGTTGCTTCGAAGAGATACAACAAATTCAACGACGAGGAGACGAGAGTCGCGCAGCAAGAGAAGACCACACCGCGATCTCTCGCGTTTATCGCTTCGACCGGGCTTCCTCTCTCTCTCTCTCGCTCTCGTGGCTTGGAACTCGAAACAAAAAGCCGAAGCCGTTAATAGCGATCGATCTCGCGCGGCTCGAAAAGCAGCGTCCGCCTAGGGCCCGGCCGCATCGTCTCTTTTCTCTCTTCTCTCTCTTTTCTCTCTTCCATTCTCTTCTGGAAGCATTTTCACGGACAACGTGTCAGGAATCACTTAGGGCCTCAGATGGCTAACAATGACACACGTTCGTTCCTCTCTGCGTAGGTTTCCTCCGATCTCAACTCGCGTGTGTGCTTGTGTGTACGCGCGCGTATATTTTACATACACACGAAATGGCCCAAGCTTACGCGCATTCAAGCATACCGCTCGCCCATAGACATTGACGGCGGTTACAATGCGGAGACTAATCGAGTCCCGCGTCGAATACACATACGTACACGTGCACACGAGCGAGCGATCGAATGCGCGCGCTCGCGCGTCGGTGTGCGCGCATATCGATTAGTATCGATATATACCCGGCCCGCCGGGATCTCTGGTCCACCAGCCGAGGAAGGACCCGACCCCATTGTCCGCTTGACGAACATTGTGCTCCCGCGGCCTGCCTTCGAGAGCGGCCGACTTATCCTTTCCTCTCTTCCTCTTGCTTGATCCGTTCTCTCCTCTCTTTTCGCTTATTCGCCTGTGTTTCTGTCATTTTCTCTTTTCGAGCCGTGCGTCGCCCCCGATCAGGCGGGGCCCGAGGGTGAAGAACGTGAGGGAGGGAGGGAGGAAGAGAGGGGCACGGTGACACGGGGAATTTCGGGACGAGCTAATCTCGTGACTAAGTGGCCGCTCCGAGTTTCACTCGCTGCGCGATCGATATGAGTCGGTTTGGTAAGTCATTCGATGGGTGCGACAGCGAATACATTTTGTACGGATTCCTTTTGTTGTAGACTGAATTCTTGAACGCGCGCGGCAAGCGTTTACCGCGTACTTCTGACAGTTTTATTAGTCTCGCTGATGGCAGGCCAAATGACACGCGTAATGTCGTAATCGGATTAACGACGCATAGTTGACAAATAAATAATCGATAATGTGCGCGTTCATATATTTATGCTAATAACTCGTAATACAGCAAACTTATGATTTTTTGTAAAATCATTAAAAAAAAATACGCTTGATAATGATATCTTCAACTTATCGCCATCCGCGCGCGGGTTCGCAGGACCTCCGGAAGACTTCGCTGAACCACGAGCTGCGGTTGAGCGCGTGTCTCGAGGGTCCGAGACGAGATCTTCGTCGACGACGCCGGGGTGAACGCAGGGGATGAAAAGTTCCGCAGCAGAGCGGTGTACGAAGTCAGCGTGACACCATCGGGTCACGCTTGTTTTGTACACCAATTCGCCACGGCTAATATAATGGCTGTTTGATGGCGCGCTCGAACTCGTCTTCCTATTGCTCGTCGTCAATAAAATTATCCAAGGTAGGACATTACGAATACGCGGGGCGCGTCCGATTTCTCGTTATTCCGATGTCAGCTCTCTCTTTCTCTTTATCGCGCTTGATCGGATGCAGAAAGGGCGTCGTTGGCGATTGTCGTCGCGTGGCTGCGAACATGCGACCTTCTGATTGCCGGGCATCGTATCACGGGCTATTTCAATTATCCGTCGCTCTATATCGGGTCGTATATGCTCGAAAGACGCGACATCGGCGACGACGACGAATGGGAGACATGTGATATAATGGTGCAAGGGGATGTGCAACCTCGAATCGAGGAGGCGTGTGAACCGGCGCGTAAAACGTCGTCTCGTATCAATCGCGTTGTATCTTCTCACCATAAAAACGTGGCTTTACGACGCAGCTACCGGCGATCTAGATCGTTCGCGCGGAGCAGGTGGCGTCGACTGCATTTCGCATGCTCGCGCGCAAGAAAGAAAAGCCGGTCGTCCCTCGCGACATGACGATCGAGTTAACAAACCTCGCGTGACAAATGCGTCAGATTATTACAATGTTGTCATCGCGATGAATTTTTCCGTCGGTCAATCGTGAAGCCGCGATTTTTCGTGAGGATAATTACCGTTTCGCAGACAATTAAGGATAAACGCGTGTTGTAGTTTTGCGCAAAAACTCTATCGCGCCATCTGCGCAATTTCGGAATTAATTGCGATGAGAATCGAGGAAGTCGACCGAGGCAGCGCGCAATGATTAACATCTCGCGCAAAATAATTAACCGTAATTAATTCGTTGATTATTAGATGTCTGTCGCATAATGGCTTCTCATCGCTTAAGGAGCGTGGCCTATCGTCTGCGACTTGCCACGAAGAAGATCAAGTGACTTCGATGTACCCTCCTACCGGTATTGCGCTTAATGTCTGATGGCGCTCATCAAGGAACTGCAGATTACAAGATGTCGCCGCTACGGTAAGAACCTCGTTATAATTGAATGATGAACCGGCTTTTCATTATAATGAAGAGACTTGTGACTCGGTGATTAATAATAGTCGGTTCGTATCATCACCGCGAAATCAGCAGAACGACATACGTAAAGAAGATTTAAATTTATGCATTTTATCTTTTGCATTGCAAATGTACTTTATACTTTGTCACGTGTCCCTTCCATTTCTGCGTAACTGTTGAGATCGGAGAAAATTTATTAAAGAAGTTCAACGCACTTGTTTCTTTTTTTATTTATTTTTTTTTATTTGGAACGCTTTGCACTCTAACACTCCCGTGACGAACTCAGTCACAATACGAACTATCGCCGTTCGTATTGTGACTGAGTTCGTTACGGGAGTTTTAGATATTGTGCGGACTTGGAAAGTCAAGTGCAGCGTTTTCACAAAGACGCGAGTTAACGAGTAAAGCTCTCTCCGATGTTGCGGACGCATTCACGGCGTCGTCTCGGAAATAAAGTACTTCTTTTTCTAACAACCCTGCGGGCCGGAGCGAGGTAGCGAACAGTGCGCGGAGGTGCACGATGCGCGACAATGGCGCAATCTAAAGTTCAGGGAGGGGGGAACAAAAAGCGCGAAGCGCGAAAGAATTACACGTTTATATCTGCCAGGTTGCGCGCGAGGCCCCCGCTGTCAGAAGAAACGAAAGACTCTATCCGTTTCTTTCTGGCGCGGGTATGTCCCCCGTCTGAATACGACCGATGCGTCGTGAAAAAACCATGGGTGGGCCCAGAAAGAGCCATGGGAACCCGCGGAGAAGTCCTCACGAAACATCCCCATGGATGCGCGCGTCTCACGACCCTCATTCTCTTCGTCATCATTTTCTTCGTCCTCTTGTTGTGTCCACAATGTCGTTTTTTTCTCGCATTTTTACCTAATATCTTTGTATTTTGCGCAATGAAAAGCTCTCATGAGTGTGTTTTTGATTGATTTCACAACTTTGTGAAAAATTCTTTAGAACATTCAAAGGAGTCATTAAAATGAAGATGATTAATGATGAAAATATTTAGATTTGCATTATGTAAATGAGAACCAAAATTTTGTTATTCCAGTAATATTACAAATTCTAACGAAGATTATTCAATAAATATCTTGATCTCGAGAATAACATTGACATGACTACGATCGACGCGTGCCAGCAGAAGGTAAACTGACTAACTAATGACTCGAAGTCGGCTTAATCTCGCCATTTGGCTAACGAATGACTTTTCATCCCCCTCGGCATAATTCGATCTGAGTCGAGGGTTTTGCTCGGTCGAACGGCCTAAGTGAGGGTGTTACCGCGACCCCTCGATAGAGAGAGAGAGAGTTTTAACCTATGGCTGAAACACCGTTCCCTATACTAAAGGCATCAGCCTTACTTATCTGACACGCGCATCGGATTGCGTTCCTTATCGCAGCGCTGCACTACTTTCACTACGATCTTTCCTTGCCCTCTCGATGACTGCCAGAACGATGGAAAGTAAACGCGGGAGGGGAAGAAAAATTATGAATTATACCCGGCTTACGACACGTCCCCCTCGATTTCGAGTTCTATGTACGTCGCGCAACATCCTTTCGTACGAAGATGCTGAATAGAAGGATAATCTTTGTGTCTTTTATAAGAAAGATACTCTTTTAAATATTACGAGGAGATAAGTTTCACTAATAAGATATATATATTTTTTTTCTCTGTTCACGAGTTCCTTATTACTTTTTAAAAGAGTTTGTTCGGTCCGGAAAGTCCGCGCGGATAAATGGATAGTTTCATAAAGACCCGATAGAAACGTAAGCGATCCTGTATACATCGCGAAGCGCCATAATCCGTAACAGATTCTTTATATAAAGGTATACACACCCGTCATATATTATATCACGATATATATGGTAGTAACGTGCGCGCACGGGGCCCCTTCATGTGTCAACGTCTTATTCTTAAGGGAGTCTCGTGTTATAAGGAACCATGGGAAAAAGGTGGCGCGGCGCATTATGCTCCCGAGTCCATTATAACCGGAGAGTGCATTAAATTATTGAGAGAGAGATAAATAGTTCGTTGCGCGTCTTGAGAGGAATCTTTCATGAGGAGACTGCGCGATATCGTTCGGAAGTGAATTTCTGAATTCGTTTCTCGATCCGAGAGTTCGGTAGTCTCATTTTCTTGTATATATATTTCATAAATTATAATTATAAACATATAATCGGGTTAAGTTTCGCACTGGTATCCCGGAGACTGGGCGACACAAAATATTTTCCTGCGCTTCTCGGAAAACTAGATGAGTTAACCGACCGTCTGTGTGGGTTTCAATCGCGATCGTAGCGAGCGTCAGGTCAGATGTGTGGACCTGCTAAAAGAGGAAAAGAGATCCGTATACATAAGTCAGACCGCGTGTCAACGATGCGGTCGCAAGGTACGATGTTTATTACGGACCGGACACTTTGAAAATCGTCGGAAAATTATGCAGAATCTGCGCGTCTCTGTGTGGTAAGTCGGAATAAGTATATCTATATATAGACGCCCTCGACCCAACTTTGATTAATGCGCTTCGAGCGGACTTGGTTTGACATTGCGACGACGCATTTCCAAACTAACTTATTATTCTGTCCTAATTCAATCTATTCTGACGCATTCGACCCTGAGCTTAAAAAGGAGAAAATGTTCCTACAATGAAAAAAACAGCGGAAAAGTCTGAGTGAAATTCAGCTCGAAATGCCTACGCGATAAATATCGAGCGTCCTAATAATTCATTATTGAGAGGCGGGAAAGTGCATGCGATAGTCGAAATTCTAGCAAACGCGCGTGTTAACACACATACACACACATACGTCGCGGTAATGCAATTACCGCGATATAATTTACAATTTAAACATGCGATATCGATTGTGCGCGTCACGCACTTCGAATAATCGTTTACATTTTTTGCCGTCGCGAATCGTGCATTTCACTCTGGCTTTCGACGTGAAACGTTAACAAAAACAAAAAAAAAAAAAAAAAAACGAAGCTGCGGCAGCAATCAATGGAAAACGGAAAATTTTCTGAATAAATCTCTGTTGCTTATACTCTCGTTACGCGGATTAAGACTCGTTCTGTGCGTTTATTCAGAAAAACGAAAGATCCGCGCGCGAGAGGATCTGCTTCCGAGAAGAGGCAGAGATCTGGTCACGCGGTACTTGGAAGCGACTGACTGGATGATCAATGAAATAATATACGCATTAAACACACGTTCAACAACGAATGCGTGTTTGTGCATGCGCGTGAGCGAAGGCACGGCCTCACCATCCAGACCTCCTCCTCGTAATTGATAGACTGAGACGCCGGTATAATACCGGATAATTTGTCCGCTCGCCCGAACACAATCGGACTTATTGCCGCCGCGAACGGACGTGCCGCATCTGTAATCCTTTTATTTTTTTTTTTTTTTTGCGCTCGCCCGTGTGTGTCCGGCTCACCCACACGGACGCTTCCTTTGGAAAAAGGAGAGAGTGTCCTGTTACCCGGCGATATTAATCCCGCCCATTAAAAACTGGACGAGTGAAAAATAGTCGCGCGAAACCGGGCGTCCGGAGGAGAGATCGCCCGCGAGAAAGAGAGAGAAAAAGAGAGAAGACTACGGAGAGCGAGCTACCTGTTTTGGGACCTGCGGACACGTTGCATATTTTCTGCGAGGCCTCTCCTCCCGCGGGATCTCTCGTTTCACTTGCTTTTCGTCTCTTCTCGCGCTCCCCGTCATGATCGATCGACTTGCGAGTTTGATCGCAACTCGATAAACTCGCGAGGGCCAAAACGATCGAAGACATCTTTTTTCGTCGGTTAAACAGTTTTATGAAATCAAACAGTCGCGCTTTCGGTCGGTGTGTGATTGAAAAGTGCTTTAACTTCGCAGGCGAACCACACGTGCGCGTCTGTACGCACAAAAGAAATCTTTATATTTACCGGGCGGAGGGAAAGGAAGAAGATACCGTGCAGAGGAAGACACCGCGCGGTGAATGAGCCGTAGGGGTCTAAATTTCTTCTAAGCAGCAGTAGACACCTAACGCCGTGCGCGCATAATGTCCTCATTCGTCATGAGAACGCCTCTTTATAACGCAAAGTATGTACACGCGCGCGCTTTGGCGTGTGTGAGCACACCTCCGGGGACCCCCAAGCTTCGATGAGTCGAAGCTCCGGAGCGCGCGTTAGGGGTGGTCCCTGGCCACGGGAGAAAGGGATATCACGCTGTGAGAAGAGAACCATCTAATTGAAACGTTCTCTTTCATTTATTATTCGGTAAGCGAGAGATGTCATCTTGCCGCGAGGCGCGGTCGGGGAAATTGATCTCGAGTATGCGAGGGATTTGCGCGTCAGAGAAAAAAATAAGATGAACGTCCTGCTCATCGATGCGTTCGTCACTTAATCGCGTAACTATTTAAATATTTTTTTACATACATAAGATATAAAATCATTAAAATGGTATATTTATTTATTGTTTTGAAAGACACGTACGAGGAGAACAAAGTCTGCACGCTTTGGAGACGCGGTGTCTGGCAAAACGTTGTAGGAAAAATTAGCAAAGCGTTATTCCGCCGCGCGTTTATTATCGTAATTAGACGAAGCATGATCTCTCCTTCATGCGACGTTAAGTCATTTCGTTACAGACATGCGGCACGGAACGAAACGTGTTGTTGGGATACGAGACGGGACGCGTGTCACACACCTATCATCGTTATCTCTTACCCTTTGGCTAGCTTATCTTAACGATACGTGCCCGCGACAGAAGGATGCGCGTGGCACGATCGCAACAAAGTGAACCAGCATTACAACGATACCGACGTAGTGTCAGTTTCGCATTTAACTGCAAACGTTTCCGATACGCATCTAATATCGCATCTATTGTCATCGTGTGTGACTAAACCTGTTTCTCGTTTCAACTGAACTCCATATGTTATCCATACAGTCCACATTGATAAAAATCAAGGAAACGATTTAAGGATATCTTTTCCTATTGAAAAATTTTCCGGCGACAAAATGGACAGCATGAAAACGCTGTCTGCTATTAGGCACAAGGAAAATCCGAAGTGCCGCCCAAAGGTATCGTTAGCGAAAGATCTAGTAACCCCCTTGCGACAAGAGGCGAATCACAGTTAACCGCGCAACCATCTACGCGCGGAACAGTTGGTGATTCAATCTACAGAGAGAGAGAGAGAGAGAGAGAGAGAGAGAGAGAGAGATGTCACGTAGTACAACACTAGAGTCCAGTATCAACATCACGGATTTTCCGGTGACGTAGAGCGGGCACAGCGGTCGGGAAGAAACCGCACCGTATAGCTCCTGCAGTTAACGGATAAGATCTGTTCATCCCTCCAACGACAGCAGAGAGGAAAGCGGAAAGTTTCAACGTCACTCCCATCTCGCGATCCCTTCTCGTCCCGGATGACGAGAGAAAGTTACCGTCCCTCATCCACGGAGCCTTTATACGCCGATCGTTTCGCTTTACTGCCTCCCCCTCTTCGCCCCCTATTCGGTTATACGGCGAAGAAGACTCGGCCGCTCCGCGATTTTTTTCCCTCAGCTTTTTCTCGCTTCATCGCGATTTTTTTACGTTTCTGACAGTGTCTTGCCGACAGGCGTTGCCGATCGTCAGCTCTCAGATGGATCGCATTACTTCCTGAGAAATAGTCAATACGGAAAGCTGTATCGAAGATCTGCTTGTACATACATTTTCTATGTAGAACATAAAATTCTACACAGAACAGAATAGAAATATATATTTACATATTTCTATTCTCTCTGTTTCTCTCTGTTTTTTCTGTTAGTACACTTTTCTTAAAATAAGATTGAAATTTTTCGTTCTAAGTTGCACCGTGATAATTCAGTTTGCTTTATCGCGTCGCTTCAACGTCATCTTAAACACATAAAACGCAGTATATGACAGTTCTCTGCAGCTTCATCTTCGTTTTTTTTCCGCGTTGTTAAAATCGGCTCCAACAATACGGAATATGTTGCGTTAAGTTGCTTGTCATCTTTTTCCCCAATGTATATAAGCTTCGAAAAGTTGGTTTATATCCATCTCCAAGTGATACAGGTAAGTAAATTTTTACTCGCGCGGATCCTTGTCAATACGATACTGCGCGAAGTAAATTGGAGAAGGAAAATAGAAAAAGCGGGAACAGAAAGTACGTCGTTACAACGCCGGGATTGATAAATTATGGAAATCCTTCGCTTAAAACTGTGTAACCCCCTAGATCCTGCCTCGTAAAACCCGACGAGGCAGCCAGTCGTCTAGATATACGAGCTCGCCGTCTTATCGGTGGCGCACGCGAAATTAGAATTTTTACGGTCACGCTTCTCGCGCGCCCGCCGCGGCGGACGAGAGCCGCGTGTAGGACGCGATGAACCAACGCGCCTGTTAAAGGCGGCGTCTTTTTACGCGATGAACCAACGCCATCTTTTTACCGGTAAACATCATCGGAGTTTGTATACGGAGAGAGAGAAAGGGAAAGAGGGTAATATGTATGCATCACGTGCATCATTTTCCGTGGGCACGTAAAAGGGATGTTGCCGGATTAAAAGCGCGCCCCGAGAATAAGGATCGTGCGATAATTAGAGACGAGACGGTATCGCGGCGCGCCGCCCCGAAGTAAATAAATATTTGTAGCAATCAGAGTGCGGTAAATAGAGTTCGTGCCGTGTGTGCGTCTGTAATGTACATATATGCACGAAACGAGACTGAACCGAACGAACTGCTCGCCGCGCGCCGCACACACCAGACCTTTGTCTGGAAATTAACGAGGCCGTCGCGTATATTTTTTTCCGTGCAGGCGCCCGGCTAGATATATGGCCGTATTCCAGCCGCGATCTCTCAGCGAGAGAGAGAGAGAAAGAAAGAAAGAGAGTGAGAGAGAGAAGGAAAAGGAAGAATCGCGCGAAAACGCGGATTTCACGGCGGCGGGTTTTCACAGATCTCGGCGGCCGTGGTGTATCCGCGTGGCGTCTCTCGCGGAGAGAATACGAAGATATTTCATTCATTATTTTCACAATACCTCGCGCGCCGAGTATATCGCGGTAACGAGGGTTAACGAAGAACGGTTCTCTCGTAACGCGCGACGATCATTTCGGTTCGCGGAAGGAGGATGTAAAATGTAAAAGCGCGATGTATAGAGGCAGATAAAACGTTCTGTGTGTGCGCGCTGCAACACGCCGCGGAAAGTGTTCGCGAAATTAGAATTTTTATGACGACCGTCCGCGCTTTCCGAGCCAGGAAAGAGGAACAATAAAACCGCGAGAGGAGAATCTTCCAGCGAATGACGGTGCTCGCTCGCTTGTCCGTCGTTAATCTTGCAATATCTGTCATCTGAGCTTGTGTAACGCTCGGATTTGAGAGAAAATCTCGGATGAAAAGCCCGTCTTTCAAATGTACAAAAAATCCCGCGCGGACCAAGAGAACAGGGATTTTCGAAATTTCGCGAAAAGGGAAAATTCCGCGCGCGACGAGGTCGCGCCGTAAAAATTCTAATTTTGCCGCCTCCTTCTCGCGTATTACGCCGCGCCGCCGCGAGCAGTAGCTGCGGCACGGCCGTATATCTAGGGTGCTCCCTTATCAGGCTTTATGGTCTTATATACGTTATACTTTATATTTTATAGCGTATACACGTCTCCCTTTTCCGCTAACGTTATACACCAACGCCGCGCTCGCGTTTCCTCCTTGCAGCACGACGCGAGTATACGCGGTTGCATGCAAAACGCGCGCGCCGCTCGTTTCTCCGAGAGAGCGTAGATATTATGCCGTTGGCGTACTCGCTCTGGTCTTTCCGAGCTCTGGCCTCGCCTCTTTCGACTCGGACACCGACTCCGTTCTCCATTCCATGCTTTTTCTCTATTTTTCTTCCTTTCCCTTCCTCTTCACCGAGAGAGTCGCAATCGTCCTCGTCTTTCCTTCTCGCTCGCGCCGCCCCCCTCGTATCTTCTTTCTCTCTCTTTCTTTTTCTCTCTCTCTCTCTCTCTCTCTCTCTCTCTCGTCCGTGCGTCGTAGGAGAAACATTTTTCCGGAGCATTACTTTTATCGGCCGCTCGCCGTTCGTACGTGCGCAAGCTACGCGATACTATCCGCTAATTAATTGCCGCGAAAAAAAAATAAATAAAACGTACCGGGACCTGTGCACGCCCCGGCGAAAAATTCAAATCGCGGGGAGGAATCAGTTTTTAGAGACGTGCATGCGTGCGTTCGCGCAACACACTACAACTGCCCGTTCCTTGGACGAGCGTCGACGAGCTTCGTGTCTAATGGCAGTTTCGGTCGGTGCACCGACTGAACGTGACAGAACCGCTGGTAATGACAGGTCGGGCCTGTCGTTTAGCGACAGCGAGTCGACCACGTAGCGAAATGCTATTTTTTTATTGCATGCAAGCGGCCGCGCTCGTAACTCGATGCCGCAAGTTTAGTGGCTCGGGCACAAACTCGTTTCTCCGCCGAAACAAATCGATGCTTTCGTTCGTGTCACAAAAACGTTGCCTCGCAAAATTTACACGAGCATTCACGTTTAATTTTTGTTCGAAAAAAAATCCTCATCGAAATTGAAATAATTACATAAAAATTCATAAACCGCGTAAATTATTTTTTTTTATATTAGATATACTAAAAAGATATAATTGTAAACACATGTATGTTAAAAATTTCGATGTAAATTTTGACGCATATCAATATGTTCTTGAAAACCCACGCTAGAACAGAGTGTCGTATCTGTCGCTTCATCAAAAGTAAGAGTTTATACTCTATTGTCGTTATAAATAGGACGTTCGCGCTTCGCCGCTTTTTGAGTTATCGATAATCTCTTATATAGAAACCGGGCGCGTCGACGTAGTTTAAAATTTATCGCGCATCCCTCGTGCGCTACCGGCGGAAAATGTCGAGCGAGAGATGCACGCGAACGAAGTTTGCAGCAGCAAACGTGCTTCGTGCCTAATAGCAGTTTCAACGCCGCGACTACGAACGTGACGGAACTTTCAATAATTACAAGTTGATCGAACCTCAAAGCGACAAAGCTTTCATTGTCGCGCGCGCGTCGCAATATTTAAAATTATTACTCGACCATCTATGTGTCAGATAGACGTTCCTCGCGCGGAAACGCGCAGAATGCACACAGTGAGCGAAAATATGTCAAATTTGACGTATCCGTACAATGAAAACCGATCGACAACGCCCGGCCGCGCGTCTCGCAGAAGGAATGTCGGGTGTTTCAGCTTTCTCGCGGAAATGGATCGACGTGAACGACACGGGTGAAATTGCGAGCGCGATCGATGACTCCCGATACACGCGGAGACCGTCCCGAATAACCGATAATCCGCGCGACAAATCCAACGAGTTCTTGTGCGTATAGAGAAAAACATCTATTTGTGAAATTATCCGTCGTACGTGGTTTCTCAATCAAACCGCGAGTCGTGAATCTTTAATCGTTCAAACGATTAAGAGGCAAAATCACGGTGGACAGCTCGTCCCCTTCTTCTTTTTAGAATCGTTATCGATATCGCATGCCTATTACGAAAGCCAGCTGACACGAGCAACAAGTCCCTCCGGTCTTTTACGCGCTTGAACTTCGCTCTTCGAGTAGACAGATAACATTCAGAAGTCCCGCGATTATCGCTCGCTCTCTCTTTCTCTCACTCTCTCCCTATCGAGTCCCTGGCAGTGCCAGTGCTCCCAGCGCGGCTGGTAGTCGGTGCACTCTTGGTGTCATCTCGATATCACGTTATCGCATCAGATACGTCCATAACCGGCAAGGTATTACGATTCACTTTTGGCACAATGGACATTGTTGCCGGTTGACGTGTGACTGACAGCCGCGGCTTTTGTGAATGCGCGGCTCTCAGAACTCCCGGCTCTCGTTCGCTTCACCGGGCGTTATCGACGCGTCGCGCGAAGGATATGGATTTCAGGGATCGATTCAATGCGGATTTAACGAATGCCATCGCGACGGAGACGCGTGGCCTGCGCGTTGCACGCTTACGGAAAACTCTTCTTTCGCGATACGGATTAGTCCTCAGTTATATACAAACCCGTTCTGAATCACATCCTACGACGTAGTCTCGAGTACACTTGAAAAATCCATTTTTTATAGCAGTTGATTTTTTAATGCTTTTTATTGACGCATATCGAAATAATTTTGTTTTTACTACTTTTATTTTTTCATGCACAGGCAACTAAAGTCAATTTAAATGTATATGTATTTGAAAAATTTTAATTACAAGTAATTTTTCCTTGCGAACACGGCGCTAATCACAGCCTTAGATTCCACTTAACATGAAAAAACGACGGCCGAAATTTCGCAGGTGACACGGCGCGCTTTTAATTTTCAAAAGAGCGCTCTTGGTACTCGCCACGTGAGCGCGAGATATTTAAGAGTCACGCGGATAACGAAGCGCGAGAGCCGCTAATGAAAGGTCCTGTAGCAATAGGACCGCTAATTAACAGCTTCTCGGAGAGTTAATTTGAATACAAGCTGGGATATTCCCCCGCTCTTCCTCTCCTCCTCCATGCGTGTATATACGCGCGCGCGTGTCCTTATACGCGTGTATAAAGCGTGTAGCCCGATTCTCTTGGTAGCGCGTCTCCTCGCAGCTCTCTCCCGTTGCCAACCGTATAGGAGCGACTAATTTAAATACACATGTCGATGCGTGCGAAGATTGCGCACCTATGCCGCGTATCCGCCAACCTCACGATGCCAAACTGATACACATAACACTGCAAGAGTGACCTGTTCCTGATCTCATGCAGAGCGCTCTCGTCCGCGACATAACATATACACGCATCGACCGTTTACGGTCAACCACTAGTGAATCGGAATATCGGAATTGCTGTCGCGAAAATAAAATATATTTGCAAATTTTCGACATTTCGAAGAAGAATTCGCGAATCGTCATATTGCTGAATCGAAAACGTCTCTCTTAGACGTCTCTTCGTATCGTATCGCACATCGTTGTTCGCGATATCGGAAGATGGAAAATAGAGAATTGAATATGTATGTATTCAACATATATTACACACACGCGCGCGATAAAGATACGATTTTCTTTATCCGAGCCCGCGACGTCTCTTTCCATTGACACAAGTGTCTCGGTAGCAGACGATGACACGCCGGAGGAATGTCAGTTCGCGTCAAGGTGGCGAGATACGAAGGCACGGCCTGCCCTGCCAACGGACGAGCAGCAGGAGGATGGAAGGCTTTGCATACGTCCGGTTAGTCATATCGCTCAGGTGGCATTAAATCCGCTGAATCGCTAATGAGACTACCAATCGACAGACGGCTGTGGTAAAGAAAAAAAAAAGCGACAAACTTGTAACCAGCCAGGCCGGTTTCGCCGCTGCCACTCGGTTGCTTATCTCTCGGCTCGCCTCGAACTTCTTCTTCTTCTTCTCTTCAACATCCGCCAACTGCCAGCTATCAAACACGCGACCGTACATCATCGAAAAGCACAGCGGCTACGGCGCGGATTTTCTCACAAATATTGATAATCCCATTGAAAGTGATTTTCATAAAGTCAATGTACTGGCGATATGTGTGTGTACGAAATTCTCATTACGCACGTCACTTACGCGTGTGCGTTGTTTCTCATTATACTCTGATATATTATTCCGTATACTGTTTCCTTCTTGCGCGAACATGCGAGCGCGACGTCACGCGAGTGCGTAAAAGGAAGAACTCGCGCGGAGATGATATGTCAGATTACGTATACTTTCCCCTCTCTCTTTTTCTCCCACAACCGCCATTTTTAGCGGCGACACTTTTACCGCAAAGTAAGTCGCCGGGCACGGGTGGACAACGAGGATCGAAAATACGATATCGCGGCTTTCGAATTAAACGGGTGTGTGCCTAAGAAGCAGCTGCCGCCGCGACGCGGCTATCCCGATCGGATAAGGTGTTTAATTTCAGACGCGCGTATATAGTGTTCTTTCCTCTTTCTCTTCTTTCCTCTTCCGTCTCTCCTTCGCTCTGTGTCCGCTAATGGAACACCTTACGACATTAGCACATTTAACATCGACCACCAATTATCAGGCACGCGTATCAGATCACGCCGCGTCGCGACACTCGGACCACGTGGACTTCCGAAATCAGTGTTAATCCGCACATGTCAGCTGAATGGCGGAGTGTGTGAAGAAAAAAGAAAAGATCGCAAGGGACAAATTTGCGTCAGTCGCGATTCTCTGATCTCTTCGAGATATGTATCCGCAAGATATCTAACAATAAGTATCTCTCTCGCAGAAGCCATATTGGTTCGCGAGCAGTCACGCCTATGATCCTCGCGGTGAGGCGCGGCGACGAATCAAACTTAAATCCTCGAAAGTAACAACCCCATCAACAGAGGGTAGATGCTGTCTGCAGCCACGGAGATGCGATCAATATTATACCTCTCTCTCTTTCTCTCCCGCTCTTTCACCCTTCATTCGCCTCTGTTCCGCTTTCCTCGTGCGATCTTTCTCGCTTTCCTCTCTCCCGCCCTATAGTCAGCTCCTGTCTTCCTCGTGCTTTTACTCGTTCCTCCCTTCGCGAATTCTCTCCGTCTCCTTTCTACCTCGAGTTCCGCGTCTCTTTCGTCCACTGCTCCACGCTCTCTTCTCTCGTCGCAAACGCTCTCTCCTTTCCCCTCTCTATCTGCTCTTCTCTCTCCGACGACGCTACTTTCGCACGCGTCTCGCTATTTCTCTCTCTCTTTCTCTCTTTCTCTCCCTTGCGGTTCTGTACCACCCTTCGCGTTTCCATCTGACTTTTCCCCTCTTTCTCGCCTCGCAATTTATCCATCTCTCTCTCTCTTTCTTTTTCTCTTCGTTTCATCTCTTGTCTCTCTTTGTGTCTGTTTCTCTCTCCAGTCACCCTCCTCATCGCTACCCCCGCCTCGACCATGACGTCACTATCGTGGGACGCCATCTTGCCATCAGACAACCGAGGTCCTCCGTTATCGTCCCTCTATATAGCCGCATCCTCGCTCGGCTTTTCCAACCCTCCGGGCAGAACCCCGGCAAGGATCTCCGGCAAGGATACTACCACTCTTGCCTCCCCTCTCTCTCTCTCTGTGCTGGCGACGAGCGAATTCGCCGGCACGCAAATTAACGAGATTACTCTGGGTTTTCAACCCTACCCACTTTGACACCCTCGCGCCGCGCGCCCCTTTCTCCAGTTGAATCGCCGCTTCCTTTGTCAACGTGAACGTCGTTACGATGCGAGAGACAACGGACCGACGAAAATTACAATGATCGCCCGGCGTCGATTTTCAGCGGAACAAAATTCAAGCCTCAGACCACCAGAGAAAAAAGAGAATAGAATTTAATCCTTAAATCGCGTGGGGAGGGTTCGCGCTTGTATATAACGACATCACGTTCAGAGAAAGACCAGACGTACTGCACGAGTGTGCTCTCTTTCTCTCGCGTTGCTACAATATGTAACAACACCGACGTGTAATCCAGACGTAAAGGTTGTACGCGTGCGTGTGAATTGTTACTTGAACTCGACCCGTGATTGAATACTTCCACATGCTACGATGGGTGGAAGTGGTGCACGTTCTTGGCGGTCCTCTTGCCGGCCTCGTTGTCGACCTCCCGTGTGTAACAGTAACAAGCGTTCCTCAGCGCAGCTCTTCCCCTATACCTACCGCAGCTATCGTCGTGTGTGACGGGGGCGCGTGCCCCCACAAAGCGCACTTCAGGGATGACTCGAGTGCCGGTGAGTTGCGCGCTGGTATATGGTTGAGCTTTATTGTTTCAACGTACACGGTATGGCCGTAAAAGATCGTCCGGCAAAACGGAAGGAATTGCTCCGCGGAGATGAGAGGGGCGAGTTTCACTGCCGAAGTACCCTCGATTTCAAGACCCCCCTTTCCTGGGAACTTCGTCGACCACCCAGCGACTAATAACGTTTAAATCTGGACTCGTATATTGTCGCGTTGCAGAGAATCGAATCAGCAAGCTGGACAACAGCTTGAACTTCGCGACATATAGATAATTAACGGACTATAATCTCGAATAAAACGCGGAGAGGGAGGAAACATTTTTTAAACATTAATTTTTAACTTCCCTCAGCGGAAGATTTTAAAACGTCCAAACGTAGAAAAATTATTATGTGTACGAGAATAATCAAACTTACTGTGTGTTAAACTAAATTGAAATACAACAAGATATTTCGTACTGCAATTCTTCACAAACGCGATACACGCGAGATTCGCACGGGAATCCCGGAATCTTCGCACGTCGCGCGCGCTTTCGCAAACGCTCGCACGTATCGAGCGATCTTCGTGCCTAATCAGCCTCGTCGGTCCGTCACGAGGCGCAATGTATCGGGCAGGCGCAACCATATATCGCGTATTCTCTCGAAGAAGGAAGTTCCGCAACCGCGCGAATTATAAGCGCGCAGTGCGTATTACATATCGGCCGGATAGGTCTCGCAACTGATTCCGCAGCATATGCGTCGCACTCGAGGATGAAGTGCCATGCTGGGTCTGTAGTGCCAGCGCGTGCCTGACAATGCGCACTTTCGCGTCGAGTGTCCTCTCCGGGCATTCTTCGGCTCTGTTATATTATCGACCCCGGACTACTGCGCACAATACACGGGGGCACGTAAGCCGCGCGTTAACGAGTAACTGACGTAATAAGCCACTCCGAAGACAGCGGCTGCACGGGGAGCTTTCGCGTCGTTATACTACTTGCGAGCTGCAAGCGAGCGTTCGTCAACGTCCGTTGCGGTGAATTATATAAAGACTATGTCCTATTTTAATATTATGTATTTTTACGAAGAAATATTTTATATATAAATTATTATATTTTTTATTTCTCCGCAAAAGTGCGCTAGAATTTTATTATCCGCAAGATTTTGCACGGAAAAATTTTCTTCGTGATAATGTAACATTTATTTCGATCTGCGCGCGGTGAAGATCGCGCCGAAGATTTTGCAGGAGCCCTTAAAACAACGTTAAACGACACACAGTCTCGGGGCTTCGTCCGATACGATCGGCCGATAAACCGCGACGCGCGGGCACGAGCCAATTTCGGCAATTAGGAGTTCCGCGAATCGAGATCGGCACGCAGGCGGACGGCCCGATGAGCGCGTCGCTCGCCGATTCATCGTGTGACGAGGTATCGCGTCGGCCTATCTTCACCGGGTCATAAATCTGAGACGATATTGCGCGGTTCGCGCAGATTCGACCCGTCTCTCTCGGCCGACCTGCCCCCGTCGACGTACGCGCCGTTAGTGAGATTATGCCGCGGCGTACGTGTGTCACAACGCTTGAGGAATTTATGCTTAAGCCGATATCTGCTGCTCACGTTTTGCATATACCCTCCCTTCTCTCATCGCGCGGTAGTAGCAGATACACACACAATATATGCGGCGCGCAATCCGGTAAGATTGCGCAACGCGATTATTCGCGAAATTTATAATGCCCTTTCCCCCTTGAACAAACCGCGAATTGAACTGCGAGACGCGGAAGGAAAACCGAACTTCGCACCCTCTCTCGGAACTCCAGCAGGAAT
Source organism: Pseudomyrmex concolor (assembly GCA_014839585.1). Classification (NCBI taxonomy): domain Eukaryota; kingdom Metazoa; phylum Arthropoda; class Insecta; order Hymenoptera; family Formicidae; genus Pseudomyrmex; species Pseudomyrmex concolor. The sequence continues at coordinate 3,136 of QVOB01027684.1, read as the reverse complement.
CGGAAAAGCCGAACACAGTGTTTACGACCCGCGAACTCTCCTTGTTAAATGTCTCTCGCTTATATATTTATCGCGCAAGTGACATTTGTGCATAATTTATCGGACACGACGCGGGGCGGCTCGCGTCTTCTTGGACACGAGTTGGCAAAATGGCGATGCGAGCCGCATAAAAAGGGGGATAGAGAATGAAAATGGTGGCTGAGAATATTGTCACCAGTCACGAGAGCACGTCTGCGTGCGTGCGCGGGGGCGTTCACGATCTTCGCTGGAAAGTCGAACCAATGAGAACGGCGAACACGTCGCGTGACACGGCGCGGCCTTTTTCACGCTCCGGAGCGCGCGCTCCACCCGTGTGTATAACTCCTCGAGAAAGGTTCGAAATTATCATCATTATCATCATCATTTCCGCGCTCTGTGTACGGGCGTTTCGAACATATAACTTTTATTCGCCGTACACGTTAATGATGAAAAAAATAATATATATAATTTGCGGATAAAGCGATGTGATATTATGGTTTTTGCGGGTGTAATAATGAAGTATTTTTTCCAGCGTAAAATAAACTATGATACACCCGTAATTACACGGCGGCCACAGCCACGAATCCCACGCTGGAGAATCATTCGACATTTATTAATTACATCTCCGATGTGGAGTCGCTTGGAATCTATTGGTCTCGACTTTTTTATTCATTTATCTTACGAAGTCGTACAAAATCATTTATAAAACACAGAATCGTCCCCCCCGGCCGACAGCTTTCGCTGTCACACAGCGTCGTTCTCTCGGCGCGGTGTAAATTAATATCCGGACTGAGAATCTAATCATATCTATGACGATCTCAAACGGGCGCGTAATTGAAACATTCGCGCGGTACGTGATCTTCATGGTCGATTCGTCGCGCGACTATCGCAATTACGGGTCTCGATTTTCGCGTTTCACCGTTCGCGTTCGCCGTTTATCTATAGCCGACCGTGCCAGATGCCGTAGATTACGCGCGGGCCGTGTCGCGCGTTACCGGAACGATCCAAATATATATCCGAATGTTACTCATGAATCACTGATAGTATCGCGCGGAGCCGAGCACTTTTTCGTCCGTGGCCTCCGTTCCGGAGCATAAGGTCTCATTTGGAACACTGGGAGTCCCGCGGTTGATAGGTGTCGCATGATTGAAAGGTTCGCCCCGGTCGTTCCGATCGGCTATCGATCGATGATTCCATTTCGGACCGTCTCGTTCGTGGACTTTACTTCGTGAAGCCCTGGGCTTTCTTAAACGGAGAGCAAGAAGATCTTGCTTGAGATATATCTCTCGGAGAGAGCCGGTCTCAGTGTTCTATCGGCCCGACCCTTTCTCTCTCTCTCTCTCTCTCTCTCTCTCTATCCCTCTTTCTCTCTCTGAAGATATTGAGATATTGACTCGGCGCGGTCAACGTCTGCAGCTATTAGTCCGATCAGGAGGTCCGTGGAACAGCCAGGTGAGGCGAAATTCCGAAGAGCGAACAACCTCGAATTTTTAATTGGCGAATCCTCAATGTTTAACTACAATGTCGATTGAAATTCAACAAAGAATTATGAAATAATATTGTTTATACTATTTATGAAGAGAGATATCGGACCGATATTGAATTCATCAATTAAGATTTGACAAAACACAACGTAGAAATGAATAATTAATAACACATCAACGCGCGTAAGGGAGAGAAAAAAGGGAGGAATATAAATCTATGGTGAATGCGCGTCTCTTGCGCAACGTGTTGACTTCAGTTAGTCCACTCGCCACTATCAGAAACTAATCCGCCCATTAGGGTGACTGTAGCGTCGAGAGATCACGCTCGCCTTTGGAGGGGTGGGCGGTCTGTATTCGGCGTCCTCGTGCCGTTGTCATAAAGCGTCGATACATCAAGCTTTGCATACCTGATATGGGAACCCGTGTGCCCGTCGTTTCGAACGCGCGCAGGATGAACTTAGTGTTTAAATTGCAGAATTACGTAGAAAACGCCGCGCCATTAAGATCCATGGGAAACTCCGTCGATTTATCTCTCAAACACATCGCTATCCATTATGCGTATGCAGATTTTTGTACGTGAAACTACGCTTAAGACAATCTTTTGTCATACAAATTTATTACTTTATTTTGTATCTCGGGATTATATTTTATTTATTTATTTATACAAGATTAAATCACTTGTCAAGTTATAGATTTCATATTTGCTTCGGTTTTCCGAAATTGATATTTGACTTCATCACTTCAGTAGCGACGAAAGGTTTTCAAACAAAACGAGAGTGCATCAATGAGAGAAAGAGAGCTGCAAAGCGGCGCTAACAAATCGTCACTGATCCTAAAGAAACAAACGCTACGCCCTAAGCAAATACTCGAGAAGGTTGATTCCCCCGTTGACGTCGGTGACTTAGCATCAATTCAACCCGGTGAATTCAGAGCCGGTTATCGAGAAGAAAGAAGAAGTGGGGATCGTGTCAACCTCCCTGGACTTTTATGCGGCACCGCTGCTGCAAGGGAGTGCGCGACCGACACGTGCCGATCTCTGTGGGATAATTTGGGGAAGGGCGCTAAAATCAAACCTACCATAAACCGGTGACGTTGTGGAACTTAACGAGTCGCTTCTGTGCCAATCTTTTATAAAAGAGAGAAAGAGAGGGAGAGAGAGAAAACCGATTAAGTGTAACCATACACTTCGTAAATGTGTCGCGCAACATGTATTCGAGAGAAGGCCACAATGTAAATGCTACGTATGACACGGAACAAACTTGCAGAACGACTTGGCACTGCTTCTCTTCCGCGGCTTCGAGTGAAAATCAGCGGTCGGTAACCGCGACGAGAAGGTAGTCGCGCGAGTGTATAGCGTCGCGTGAGGTGAGGGTGGAAGGCGCCGCCGGGCAGATACATCTCGTAGGTGCAATGTTTAACAATGCGACTGTGGCACACACGCAAGCAAGCGCGTGCGTGCAGTGCGTTCACCTAGCACCTTGGCCGCTCGCTAGACCAACGATTTATGTACGAAGGAGTACGCCCACCTCTAGTATCTTCATCTCGCACCGAAGGACGTGCCGTGCCTCGAACAGAGAAGAGAAGCGAGTAAGAGAGAAGATGAGGCGAGGGAGGGAGAGAAAGAGAGAGAGAGA